>JAQZBX010010427.1:0-44324 GCA_029593785.1 Cabassous unicinctus | reverse complement strand
CACAGTTAGCTTTATTTTGCTTCTTTTTCTGGATCTACATTTATTTATTTATTTATTTTGCATTTACTCTGATGATTTCCCTTAATTAATTGGCAGCTCAACCACTCTTCTAAGAGATTTAAAATTATATATATAGTTTTAATTTCCAAAGGGCTGCCAATGCAAAGCACCAGAATGGTATTTGTTTTTATAAAGGGTATTTATTTAGCGTAAAAGCTTACAGTACCAAAACTATGAAAAGTCCAAACTGAGATGCCATAAGAGGTGGTTTCTCACCAAAGTCAGCTGTCAGGATTTGAAGCAAGATGGAGGGCAGTCTCTGCCTATCTCTGCCTTCCCCTCCAGACTTGCTCTCTCGGGCTCAGCTGCCTCACTTTCTTCCCCATTTCAGCTGCAAGCCGGCTTAGGACTTGTCTCTTTTCAGGCCTCCTGTATCATTCTTGGCTGGTCTGCTTTCTCCCCAAGTTCAGCTGTAAGCTATCAGGCATTTAGCAGGGCTGGTCTCCTCTTGAACTGCTCCATGGGCCCAGTACCTTAGGGGCTTTGTGCTTAGGCAATCCTCTCTCTCAAATTGCAGAATCAATAATATGCCAGCTCCCTTTTTTTCTTTCTGTCCCTGTGAATCCATTTATATCAGACCCAGCAAGGGGGTGGGGCCTTAACCTAAGTCATGCCTCATTGACTTAGTACAGTCAAAAGCCCTAAAGCAATCTCACCAAGTAATCTAATCAAAGGCATCTCAAATGAATTTTATCCCAACAAAGGGTATCACACCCAAAGGAATAGATTAGTTTAAAGCATAATCTTTCTCTTTTTGTGTTCATAAAATAATCTTAAACTGCCAAATAGATATATATTTGTATACATGACATCTAAGAGCCATATGCTAAGACAACAAGCACTTGCTGAATTTTAGGCATTGGTGGATGTTTTAAAGTTGGGGTAGGGTTGTAAATAGAAATTAGCCACTGTGAGGGTTGAGATGAAAATGCTTCTCCTGTCTATGTAGTCTGGATCCTTATTTGGTAACTAATGCATGTGCCGTCTTTTGGTGAACAGTGGAGTTGGGAGAAGGAAATGCAATATCTAAATTAATAAATTGAAATGATATAAGAAATTGTAGAGAAATGAAAAGTTTGGGGTTGGTTGCTAAAATATGACCAATTACAAATTAATAATGTAATTTAATATAGTTGAGATAGCATTGTTAGAAACCAATCTGTAAGTATATTTTTCATCTTAGAAAACACCATTTATTTATTTATTTATTTATAATATCCCTTATTAACCCTGAACACTTGTGGAACTAAAGTGTTGTACAAACCATAATTTAAAAGGGCAAAGCTATATATGATTATGTCAAGTATGATCGGTAAATTTAGAAAGTATGAGGGAGCCAATTTTCTTTCCTGTTTCATTCTATGATTCACCCAAAATTTCAGTCTCCTTAATTATTAACTTTTGTGGGATTAATTTTGGAGAGTGTATATGTTTTGTGTTTATTAGACAAAATAAAATAGGCTACAGAATTTTTCAAGGGACTGAAAGTCTCAAATTTGATACAAAAAAGAAATTTAAAAAGAAAACAACAATCAAATATTCTGAAATTTAATTCTGGAAAAGCTCAAAATTATTCTCAAAATATTGTATTGTTCTCCCCATAATTTCTCAAGTTTTTTAAGTTCTTCTATTACACTCTTCCACCTATTATTAAAAATTTTTTGCTTGTATTTAATCACTTATGCCTGAGAAATTCTCTGGAAAATTTGTTGCTAGAAAATATTTTCACATGAATAGTTTAGTGCTCATAATTTTAATATAAATAAATTTACTGTAGTATGTCTATATCCAAGCCATATTTATTTCAAAGGAAATTCACAGTAAATGCTCTTGTTTGTGTGTGGGGGGGAGGATATGGCATGGGGATCTCTCTTAAACTTGATAAGTCTTGGAACAGTACCATGAAATTATTTCCTTATAAAACACCACCTGGCACTATATTTCTGAAACTTAATAAAGTCTTTCACACAAGGCATCCTTTTATTTTCAGAAAACCCAGACTCTGAGTGTGTTTAAAGGAGGAATATGTAGTTTCTAACAGCACTTCATCAGGTTGCCACGGTCATTTCCTCCTGTGGGTAGTGAGAAAATATTGTGCCCTTCAGAACCGAAGAAGACAAATGCCAGGAAAGCATATCCTCTACATTTTATTGAGAATACAATATTGAAAACATAGTGTCATCATAACAATCCAAACTTTTAAAAAATATAAACATTGTATTGATTTATACTCTAAATGCTTTAGGAGATTTGATGACATGTCTTATTATCTTAGTATCTATAATTATGAAAATATCATTTATACAAAACATATCTTTTGGGTTATTTTTTTGTTTGTTGTTTCTATCCCATTCATTCTGCCCCTGTGTGCATGGTTGCCTGTGTCTATTTATTTTATTAGAGCTGTTGTGCTTGTGTTTACTTGATAGTATAGGTCTTTGAATATGTTCCATAGGGGACTTGGGATGTGACTTTACCAACTGTCAGATGATCATGGCAATGAATAGCTGATAGGTCATTCCAGCTGCCTCCGGTAACTTGGTCATTCTCGTGTAACCGGTGCACCAGCTGCAAGACTCTTCCCTCTGGCCCGAATTGAGGAAAAAACAGCTTAGTTAAATATTTAACCTATTTTTAAACATTTTATTGTGGTAAAATATGCATAACACAAATATACCATTATGACCACTATCATGTATACAATGCAGTGATAGTAACGACATTCACGATATTGTTCTCCTAACATCACCATCCAGTAACAACGTTTTCATCTCTCCAACGAGAAACTCTATTCATCAAGCACTAACTCCCCTTCCCTCCCCCTTCTCTGGCCCTGCTAACATGCCACCTACTCTTGTCTCTATGTATTTGCTTATCCGACTTATTTCATTTGAGTGAAATCACACAATATTTCCCCTTTTGTGGCTGGTTTATTTCATTCAACGTAGTGTCTTCCAGGTTCATTCATGTGGTAGCATGTAGCAGAACACCATTATTTTTTATGACTGAATAATACTCCACTGCATGTATATAACACATTTAGTTAATCCATTCATCAGTGGATATATAGCTGGGTGGCTTCCATCTTTTGGCTATTGTGAATAATACTGCTATGAACAATGATATATAAAGTTCTGTATCCTTGTTTTCAGTTTTTTTGGGTAGATACTGGGAAGTGGAATTGCCAGGTCACATGGTAATTTTGTGTTTAACTTTCTGAGGAACTGCCAAACCGTTTTCCACAGTAATTACACCAATTTTACATTCTCACTAGCAATATACAAGCATCCCTTTTTCCCACATCCTTGCTACCACTCATCATTTTCCTTTTTTTTTTGTAAACTTAATAATAGCTATTCTAGTGGATGTGAACTGGATTTTCATTGTGGTTAGCCTCTTTTATAAAAGTGTTAAAACTAAGCCTCTTGCTGATTCTCTTGCTGCCTTTCTGATATTGAGTGTAGATTTCCTTGATGTGATGTCATAGAGTTACACAAGAGAAAACTGTGATAAAGCACCACTAAAAGTCAGGAAACAAATGATATGTAGCTTTTTGTGTGTTTGTTTTAATTTCTAAACACCTATACATCATACATTTTAAGATAGAACATTTCAAAATTATTTTCTAGGTTAAAAGATTTCACATTTGATGACTATGCTTAACCTTGATCCCAACGTTTTTCAGGATGAGGCAAATTATAAGACAAGCCTGCAGCAGAAAGTGAATCCCTGATGTAAACCTAATTCACACAAATAGGATATGAATCTGTTATATGCTATTTATTGATACTGCATTTGCTAAAGATGATAACCAGGGATTATGACATCAAGCCTGTAGTACCTCCTTAAATCTTTACTGCAATAAAGTAGATCTTTCCAGCATTATTTCACTAAATAACATATTTAGTATTTAGAATGCTGGTTTTGGAATAGAAAAAGAGAATGAAAATACATACCATTTGTGACAGTTTGATATGGTTTATGAATTCCAAAAATAGATATTGGATTATGTTTGTGAACTGGTCTGTCCCTCCAAGCATATTTGGTTATATTGGATTCAGAGGTTTCACTTTTACTTGATTAAATAATGATTAAGGCTTTGATTGGGCCACTTCCGTAGGATGTTGCATCCCTGTCCCCTTGGTGGGTGTGCACTCACAGAGAAAATGACAAGGCACAGGAGTTAGTTGGAGTTTTGGATGCTGGAGCCTCGGGAAGTAAACACACAGGAGAAGAACAAAGAGGAATGGAAATGGCTCCTTAGACATGGCAGAGGCCCTGGGAAGAGAGACAAGCCGTTTGCCTGATAGTTTGCAGCTGCAGAGACCAAAGCCCTGAGCAGCTGAGTCTGGAGAGAAATGAGCCCCAGAAGAGAAACGAGACTTATCCTAGCCTGCAGCTGGTATTGGAAGAAGCTGGGACCACAGAGCCTTCAGAGGAAGAGGAAGGCTGAACATCAGCAGCCATCTTCCTCCAACACGTGGCAACAGACTTTGGAGAGGGAAGTAACTTACACTTTACCGCCTGGTAACTGTAAGCTTCTACCACAAATAACCTTTATAAAAGCCAACAGATTTCTGGTACTTTGCATCAGCACTCCTTTGGCTGACTAATACACCATTTCAAAGAATTATTAAGAATTTGACATTTTATTTCCACATTTATTTTCACTCTTGGGGTGCTTTTACAAAATATAATAAAGTACATATTTTATCAACTATCATTTTAAAGATGAAATTTTAATTGGTTTTCCTCATACTAACATATGTGTAAGGTAATTTTAACCAAATGCAGTAGGTTCTGATTGAGAGATTATACTTCTTTCTCACATGTTGTTTTGTATTCCTTTGATGAAAAGTAACCAAACCCTTAGCTTGGACAATGTGTGTATGTGTTTGTGTGTGTAAACATTGCTAGCAATTACAGATTTAGATGACTAAAATGTATATATTTTTGATTCTGGATGGAGGGCAGAACACCTCTTTATGAAAGTCACTATTTTATGAATCAAGGACCAGAACCCAGAAATTTCTATTAACCAGTTAGTTTAGTGTTCCAGGTTTATTTGGAAATAGGAAAAAAACAGATAGTGAATGTAAAGAGAAATAAAGGAAAGAGAGAGAGAGAAGGAGGGAAGTTGGGAGGGACAGACAGAGTGATGAGAGGAGAAGCAAGTGGAAGGGAGAAAGAAAATGACTTGTTATGAGTGAGAATTTGGGGACCAGACTTCCTGGCTTCACATACCAATCCTGCTACCAACTTCTGGATGACTTTGGTTTAGTAACTTAATTCCATGTGCCTCCTTTGTACAATGGGAATAGTAGCAGTACTTATTTCTTAGCTGTGAGCTTTTATTGCATTAATATAGTAAGTGCTATGGAAATATTGTTACTAACAATAGTAGTCTCCATATCTTTGATGTTGGGAGGATGGCATATGTTAACATGCATCAAGTGCTCAGGTAGAGCCAGCTGTGGTATATATTATCTTTAAACAAAATCAAGGAAGAAGACCATCTCAGGTGAGTTAGAATAGAGTCTCCTGTGTTGGTTGGACTCTCACAGGCTGGCTCTGCCCTTATAACATTGCTCAATGCAGCATGAGTGCTAGCTATATATTTCCTTCCTTATGACCCTATATGCAGGCCACTTCTTGTGAATGGGGTTTTCAGCAATTTTGATTTACCTACAAATAATGATTCTTCTCCCGATTAAGTAGAAAGAGTTTACCACCACCCTCAACCTTTCCTTCCTGATGTTATTGAGAGCTAAGGCATCTTGTCCATTGTCCTCTTGTCCATTCCCAACCCAAATTTACCCTTCCTTCCCCTCTGCTTCCATCCCTTCCCCTCTTTTATTTCATTATCCTCAATTCTTTCTCTATTGATTAAACTTCAGCAATGTAATTGTCAGCTGTTTAAGATAGAGTTTAAGCAGTTGATTGGATACTTATAAGCAAATGTGTCTGCAATATTTTTTGCTAACATCACTCTGTGTCATTAACATGGAATTTTGTAAATAAAGTTGGAAAAAATTCCTGGTCACTTAATATTTTAGAAATTCTTTTGATAGAGAAGACAGGAAGACACATTTCATTTCATTTCTTGCTGCCATGTACATTTCTGTTTAAAAAGAGAAAACTGGCCATACTGCATATGACCCACTAATTGCACAATAGTTTCCCAAGTGGAGCATTAAAATATTAGGACACACACACACACATTTAAAACTGAGTTGATAGAATTTCCCTTCTCAAATGTTAATATATAAATATTTAAAAATTTTTAGTAGAAATAAATAGTAAATATAGGAGAACAGAATGACTCTAGCTATACCCATTTTCATTATGCCCGTATTAGTGGGCAAGTCAAGGCAACATAATCAGCACAGAAATGTAAACTTTTGAATTTTTTGTTCATTATATTTGCACTGCCAACATTCTGATTCTAATGACAGTAAATAGAGAAATACTAAATTGTAATAAGAAATGATCACCAGTCTAGATCTTTTCAATACAAGAAAAATATAGTCATCTAGAGAAAATATTCATTCTTTCACTCACTTATTCATTTACTCAGCACATTTTTATTGAACACCTACTATGTATTTGTCATTGGCTAGGCATAAGGGATTTAGCAGATATAAGACCCATATGGATGCTTTCACATTTAGACAGCTTGAAATCTAGCATGTGGTTAAAAGTGTATTTCATATTCATGGGTACTAAGGAGATATCCATGGCAGAGTTTCAATTTTAGAATACAAACAGTCCTTAGAAGTCATTTAGTCATATTTCCTCTTGCTACTGAAAAGGAAATCTTTGTTGACTGAGGTTCAATGAATTTCCACAGGTTTCAAAGGAAGTTAATGGACAAGAATAGACAAGACTCTCCTGACTTTAAGTATTCTTTTTGTTATTTCCCAAGGGACTTTTAATCGACTGGTGCTTTGGGCCATCTCCACAAATGGCTTTTAGATATTGGAAACAATGATGCAGACTGAATTCAGAGGCATAAAGCCTGAAATTCCATTTCTGTTCATATGACTTCCAAAAGTCAGCAGTAATTTTAAAATAACATTTAAACTACGTTGGTCTGCTATAATCAAGCTAACAGACTTAGATACAATAAACTTGAAAATAGTTGTAGCAAACATGCATGAGCAACTGAAACATCATAGCTATTAACTATTACCCATAAATCTATTGTAGTTTTTCTCAGAAGTTGTTTTCTAGATCATTATATTCTGCTAGCACCTTCCAATTTTTCTCATTATTTTCATCATGACAATGTAATGGGAGTTTTATATTTGTTTTCATAATGAATTAGCATTATGTTGAAATTAATGAAAACAAAATAATCACCTTATATATATAATATATAGTATATATACATAATATTAGCTATAAATCTGTAACATTTTCTTAATATTTTACAGATCTTTCAGTTTTATTACCAATTCCCATTTAAATTCCTATTGTTTTTAATTTTATAATATAGTGGGATTTACAATGTTTTTCATTATGAATTGTCAATTCATAGTATTTTAAGGGAAGTAAAATAGAAGTAACTTATCTGTCACACCAAAAGCCATATTTTATCCTAACAAAGTTTGCAGAAGGTCATATGCCAAACTGCACTTTGAACCAAAGTTTGCAAGTCCTTGCTTGCAATGAAGAAAGTCCTCATATTTTATATTAATTAACAGCTCATATGATCAGGGAAGGGAAAAAATAAAGCCTTCTAATGACTAGAAGAGCATTGTTAAATTGTTGGAACGATAATAATTCTAGCTATTCAGCAGGAGAATTATCACCTGAGGACATATTTAAGTGAAGAGCTGTAATGATGTGTACATTTTATTTCACTAAATGTTTCACAGTTTGCTAAAGTATGGACAAATAAAAACCCCTTCTCATTTCTAACAAGAGAAGGTGGAAGTTGCAATTTTAGGTCTGTATTCATAATCCAAATGGCATGTTTAAAAAGGTAAGGATCCAGAATTAACTGGAAGAATTTTAAAAAGTCCAAATTTACCTAGCTTTTGTACCAGAATGATAGCTGCTAAGGACATTTTAAATAGTGAGAAACATAAAAGTTCTTTGTATTGCAATCCCTAGTGAAACCTGCAAGAAGAGAGTACAGTTCCTATTTTAACAAATTAAGTGAAAGAAAGGCCTATACTTTCTAGAATACAATATTGGCAGAGCAAAATGAAATAAATAGAAACTAACATTTTAGCTCAAAATGTAAAATGTATCTGAGTAAAAATAACAAATTATTTATACTTTTACTTTGTGTACATCCATAAATAATCCATTTTCTCCTCATGCTTTCATGATCTTTACTTATTTTGGAAAAATTGTCTTTTCTACTGATTTTATTATTGAAGTAATAAAGAAAAATATACAATGTCATCATGCTTGATGAAAAGAAATTGGAACTCTGCATTATTGAGAATTACTGTTTTAAAAAATTCTCCCAGAGGCTGCTTGAGATTCCTAGCATCTTCATCTCTTTCTGCTTGTTCTATTTGGGCATGTCCAGAAATGCGCGAACAATTCTTAGAGAATTTTTTTTTTCTCCCCAAACATCAAAGCAGCAACTTTTTAATGATCCCTAAGTTTGCGAAATCTAGTTAGCGCCTTATGCCTTTGTGAAGCTATATTAAAAAAAAAAAAAAAAAGAAGCAGGGGATATTTTCTTTCTTTTCTTAATTGCCTTCCCAAGTGAAATTATACACAAAAATGAGGATTGTCAAAGGTTGTTGGCTAGGGTACAGAATATTTTTCACTCTCTCATATATCTATAAAATATCATTTATGACTTCAGGTAATGAGTAATAGAACAATGAAAAAAATTTGAAATTCATTGATTAAAGTGGAAATTAGTATGGTATAGTAGAAAAAGCATAATTTTCCTGACAGGGCTGGCCTTAGTTTTTGGGGAGTTGGAGTACTGTAAACTCAAGCTAGTTTATATAGAGAGTCTAAAAGTTTCCTTTGGGTATTTCCGGAGAAAGCCACCTCATTTGACTTACTTTCTTCCTTCGCTATCTAAAAGTTTCCTGTCACGGAAAAGATTGTGTGGCTGTGGATGCTTAGGCAGAGCTGAACACATGACCTAAGTGGATTAATCCTACTCAGTATAAGCAGAAGAGCCTCCTTTAAGATAACATATTTTTAAATGCTTTTCCTGGCCTCTAAATTATTTTGCAGCTATGATGAGGCAGTAGAGTGTAGAAGAAGGAATGTACGTTTGCATCCAGAGTTTGACTTTCAAATGCTGCACATACTATGCATGCAATCTAAAACAACTTATTAGATTTTTAAATGGACTTTTCTCCCCTCTATCTAGATATGATCAACCAGGTAAAGCACCTAGTCAAATGTTGGTGCATAGATGCTTATCAATAAAAAGTAGCAACCATTATGAGTGATGAAATAATTCATTAGTAAGTACATGGGTTATCTCTTGCCTCGATAATGTTGCAAAACAAATCTTCACAAAATGTAGGGGCTTAAAACAACAGCGCGGAACCTAGGATTTTGTCGCCCTGATGAGCCTCAACCCTTTCAGCTGGCTTGCTCATGAGTCTCTGACCAGCTGGTGGGTGAGCTGGGGGCACGCCAATTAGATTTGTCTCTGTTGGGAAACCTTCCCAGTGTTGCTCTGAATGGTGTCTCATTGGCAGACCAGCAAGCCTAGCATAAGGCCTTATGAGGTCTAGGCGCATAATTTCAAGGTATTTCAAGCTCATTCTGTTGGCCAAAAGAAGCCAGAAGGCTAAGGTTTGGGGAAATAGATGCTACTTCATGTGAAAAGCTGCAAAATCATCACAAAAGCACATAGTTAGAAGGAACCATTAATTGGACTTATCAAAGCAAGCAATCTTCCACCATTTGTATACTAAAATTAATGTTAAATATACCAGCATTTTATTTGAAAGTGGACACTGTGAAATAATGAGAATGAGAATAAACAGGATTTTATACACAACTGTTCCATATCACAAGATTTTTCTCTAAAATAGACAAAATATGGTGGGAAAAGGAATACAACCAGGAAGACACTACTTTTGTGAAATAAAAATACATTTTTACAGATGCATTTTTAAAATGTTTATATTGTAATTTTATTGACCTTGTAAGTAACATCAACAAGATAAATAAAAAAGCAACTTTGTTAGAATTACTTAATTGCCTTTTGCAATAATGTGTTTGCGCCTCACATTCAGCCCCAAAAGACCACAGATGTTGCAGGGATGGTCTCTTGAAATTGTTACTTTTTGTTGTTGTTCCACAAAATTCACAGAAAATATTGACTAAATGACATGACTATTGTCATAAAGGTCTCTTAACTTTAAGACCACGGTACTGTATTTGAACAGATTAAAGAACCTTTTCTTTTAAGAAATGTGTAATGGGTTTATTATATTAATTGAAACTTACACAATTATTGGAGAGGCTGGGGAAGAAAATATATAAAAGAGGGTGCTGGCAAATCAGAGAAGTCCTGAAACAGTCATGAGAATTCGGTTCTGTCGAGCCAACAAAATGGAACTGCACAAAACCTGCAAGTGATGCCTGTGAGCAAGGTGTCAGTCTAATCCCATTGGGCTCTACATCCAAACTTCTGGTGATGCCTGTTGTCACCATTGCTCAGTGTGGGCAAGAGTCAGAGATAAGAGACAGACATAATGTAGAGAAGAAGAAGGACTTGTCTGTCCATCTTCTTCTGTGTCTGCCACCACCCAAAACTTCAGTGACTTTCATACAGTGAAGCCTGCTGTTCACATCTTCATTCCAAATCTCATGAAAATCCTCTTTGAACTAACTCTAACTTGGAATTTTCCTGGGGAGGAGATTCTGGGAAACATAGTTCCGTATAAATCAACCACACCTCTTTCCAACATTGCCTTAATTCACATGTTCCTTAATTACATATTATTATTCTTACATTTATTTTTAAATAAATCAAATAATAAACAAATAAATGATTCATCAATTTTGGGTATACAGTTGTATGCCATGAACTTTAGGCAGCCACTGTAATCACACTGAGACTGGCTTCTTTCAGTCAGCAAAATTCATTTGAGATTCATCCAAATTATTATTTGAAGTACCAATAGTTGGTTCACTTTTATTGTCGAGTCATATTACACTGTTTATCTACTTCAATTGTGTTCTGTTATTGACTATCATAAATAGAGATACCATATATATTGTTGTATAGATTTTTTGTGAACACAAGTTTTTATTTCTTTATGGTAATTACTAAAATGTGGATTGCTGAACCATAGTGTAAGTGCATATAAAACATTATAGGAAACTGTCACAGTGCTTTCCAATGAAGCTGTCCAAATTTGCAATCCTATGTATATTGTTATGATTTTTCCAGTTGTTCTGCATCCTCATCAGCTATGGTATTATCAGTATTTTTATTTTAGTCTTTATAATAAGTATTATTATAAAGAAGTTATAATAATACTTATTATTATAAGTATTATAATAATACTTATAATTCCCATTGAAGTTTTCATTTACAATCCCTTAATGGCTAATAATTTTGACCAAAATTTAGTGTGTTTATTTGCTATATGTGTATTCTATTTGGTGAAGTGCCTGTTCAAAGCTTTTGTCTATTTTTGATATGGGTTGCTTATTTCCTTTTACTTAATTCTGAGAGTTCTTTATTTAGTGTGGATACAAATCCTTTGCATATATGTGGTTTAGAAATATTTCTCCCAGTCTATAATTTGTCTTTTCATTCTCCTGAAAGTGTGTTTTGCAAATAAATTGATGATTTACAATTTATCAGTTAAAAATTTTTTATTTTATGGAGTGTGCTATTGATGACATGTCTTGAAATATTCATCTAATCCCAGGTCATAAAGATTGACTCCTATATTTCCTTTTAAAATTTTTTAGAGTTTCAGGTTTTACATTTGGATGTATGTCTTATTTGGAGATAATTTTTATAAAGTATAAGGTATGTGTCAAATTTCATTTTTACTGCATGTGGTTGTCCAATTGTCCCAGTAATGAACACTGTTTTCTGAAGAGAAATCTGCAGTCATTCAAAAATACAGGCATTTCTCTAAATATTCAATCTTCTTTCAGACAGTTTTAAAATAAGAAAAATAAAAGGCATACTTCACCTTAATGTATTCCTTTCCTGCTGCTCTCTTTTTATTTGTGTAAGTCCAGTTTTCTTACCTATTTCACATTCCTTCTGCCTCAAGAACTTCCTTTAATATTTCTTGCAGGGAAGGTCTACAGGAAATAAATTCCCTCAGATTCTGTTTGTCTGAGAAAATTTTTATTTCTTCTTCATTTCTTAAGGATATTTTCACTGCATATAGAAATTCTGGTTGTAAGATTTTTCTTTAAAACATTAAGCATTTCATTCCATTGTCATTTTGCTTGCAAGTTTTCTAAGGAGAAGTCTGTTGTAAATTTTATTGTTGTTCATCTGCAGATAAGGTTTTTTCCCCCCTTGTCTTTTGGATCCTTTCAAGATTTTCTCTTTGTCTCTTTATCATGAGTGGTTTGAATATGACATTCTTGAATGGGCTTTTCAGGGTTTTGTTTGTTTGTTGTTTGTTTGGGTATTTATTCTACTTGTTGTTGCCTATGGCTTTTTGGTTTGATATCTGTCACCAACTTGCAAAGTTCTTAGCAATTATTTTCTCAGATAATTCTGCCCTACAAGATCTTTCTTCTACATCTGAGATTACAAAACCTGTATGTTACAGTGTTCATTATCTCGCATAATTTGGATGTTGCCTTAGTTTTCTCAGGATGTCATAGCAAAGTGCCACAAACTGGATGGCTTAAATCATTAGATGTATTGTCTCACAGTTTTGGAGGCTAGAAGTCTGAAATATTTGCATCAAAAGTACAATGCTCCTTCAGAAATCTATAGGAAAGAATCTATTCCATGACTTTATCCTGGCTTCTGTGGGTGCATGTCAATCTTTAGATTCAATTTCTGTCTCTGTTGTTACATATATTTCTTGTCCCTGTTTATATAGACACCAGTCATGTTGGACTAAAGGTCTACCCAACTTCAGTATGACATTATTTTAACTTGCCTAATTCAGCTATAATGATTCTATTTCCAAATAGGTTCACATTCAGATGCACTGGATATTATGACTTTGGCATACCCTTTTTGGGGACACTATTCAACTTATTACAGATGACACATTCTGTGTTTTTTACTTTTGCTCCCCTCTTTGCATGCCAGTGTAATTTCTTTGGACCTTTCTTCAAGTTCACTGATTCCTTCCTTGGCTATGTCAAGTCTAACTTAACCCTGTTAAAGGCATTCTACTTTTCTGTAATTCTGATTTTGATTTTTAGCATTTTGTTTTGGTCCTAATTTATAGTTTCCATCTCTCTGGTGACATTATTTATCTGATCCTGTAACTTTTCTGCCTTTACCTTTCATGTTTTTAATTATTTTCAATTCCCTGTCACATATTGTCAATGTTCATGTTATGTCTGAGTGTGTTCCAATGATTGCTTTGCATCCTCATACTGTGCTTTTCTTGTCTTTTGTCATGTCTTGTAATTTTTTGTTGAAAGCTGGACATATTGAACACAGCAGTAGACACTAAGGTATATACAAATTTACTGTGGGAAATTTTGTTAATCTATCTATCATTTAGGCTATATTTGAAGTTTATTGATTTATGGGGACCAGAGTCTTCAAACCTCTCTATTTACCTTCTTTTCAATTGCCCTTCTGGCTTTTGGGCATCCCTTTTTGCTGTATTTCATACAAAGTCTGTATTTACAACTCTCCCATGTATAATCCACTGTTATTATTAATAAAGGCTTATTAGCCTGGTTATAGGACATAGTAAGAAAGGACATTCTATAAACTTCTTATGAAGTCTCAGTCTTTGAGACACACAGAGGACTTGTATTTTAAGGATGTGACCATCCCAAGTGTTCCTGTCCTTCCTTCGGGGTAGAGCTTTTTCTCCTGCCTCAAGCCCTTCTCTGACTGCAGCAAATGTTCTGCCATGTTCCTTGTCTATGTCTTTGGGCTGTCTTTCCTGCAGATTTTGACTTCTGGGTGTTCTTAAGTGAGGCTAGAAGGCTAGAGCCAGACCAAATTCAGTTCCTCAGTCGTAATGGCATTTTACCAGTGTGTTTTGTTGATTTTTTCTCTTGCAGATTAATCATCTTTTTGTTACATAGTGAAAAGTGTCCATGTGAATTTCACTTATTCCTTCTACAAACCAGCAACATGGGAGGTGGCATGTTCTCCAAATCCCCTATTTAAGAGGCTTTGAGATTCTTAGACAAAAGGCTTGAAAAATGTGGGGGGCTTCCATATGACTGTTACTTCCAAGAGCTTATAACACTTGTGCTAACCCATATTTGGCTCCTAGCAATTTTTCAGAATCCCCAGTTCAATATTCCTTTTGGCTTATATGATGCTCAGTGTTTTCTGTTCCAGGTAGGCAAATTCTCTGTTCCTGTATCTCACTGCAGGACCCTGAGGAATAGTGGTTTGTCCTCAGACATCAGGATCCATGAAAATTAATTGATTTTTTCAGTTTGTCAAGCTTTTTCATATTGTGAGGGTGAGAATGATGACTTCCTTTTCTTTACATAACTGAACTCCAACTTGAAATCTACTGAGAGTTTTATTTTTCAAATTATAATCTCACATGTCAGGTAAATTGAGTGATGTTTTATTTAGTATAATAAATATTGCAAAAATGATCCATGCCTTCATATACCTTAAGGAAGTGAAAAAGTTGGATTGAAGAAATTGAGTCCTATGTTTACAAACCCGTAATATATAAAACATAAAAAGGTCTTAGATAGACATAGATATAGATGTAGATATTTGCCTTTCAAACAATAATAGAATATTTTGGAGTCTTCTGAAATTATGAATAATGGAAAATGGATATGAATCTTTACAATACTGAGTTCTTAAATTATAACTGAGTGGATTGTCCTTGAAGAAAAGATGAGGTTTTTGATGATAGTAATTTTTACAACATTAATCAACATTTCTGTAAAGACTTGTCATCAAAGAAAACAATCACATTCTTGTTTTCTCTTAATAATTACTGAACAAATTATTCTTCAGAAACTTTGACAATTTTTCAAAAGCCACTGAGCAACTCAGACACTATTTGGAAGCTCACTATTTTCCTTGGTACTATATTTTTTAATTTCATTTTGGTTATCACTGTGAATTCTTACTGATTCTGGAAGCTAATATTTTTGTTCACATAAATTTGAACTTCTCAACTGGAAAACATTTCATAACAGGATTTAGTTTTTCTCATTGAGTGAGCTTAAAAAAATAGGAAGTTCAAATGGTGAACTCTTGGTCACTGGACTCACATTATATGTCACAGGATTCTGCATGCTTAATTTTATGCATATATTTTGGTACTATCAATAATGCCCCTGACAAAGGACAGTGATTTCTGTATTAAAAGGGGCAAATACATGCACTCAAAAATGTATTTAAATGGAGAAGTAAATCTAATACTTTGTTATGAGAAAAAATACTATTTAATTTTCTTAAAGTCAAGTAGAATAAATAAACAGTACTGACAAAATTAACTCTAACCTAGAACAGTGATTGTGCTTTGGGTTATTGTGGATAACTAATTTGGGATTGTACTTTAGTATCTGAGTGAGGTTCGCCTAATTTAATTGAAAACAATCATCATCAATGCCATTAATTTCATGAAGATAATTAAGAACTATTCACGTAAGAGGAATAATGAAGTATCCTCTTGAAATCAGAAAGGGTTGTTTCAAAGTTTGTAAATTAATGGTACTGATATTAGGGCATTGACTTATCTTGATTAGTTATTATTTTCCAAGGAAGATTTATAGTTTATTAGTAAAAGCACTATGGAAGTAATAATTTATAAACCACCATGTGCTAAACTCTGCTCTAGGCACAAGGGAAATAGCAGGTGGGAAAGAAGGAGTCGAGCAGCTAGCCCCAAATCCATTTATCTCCGTTTACCAGATAATGTTCAGAAAGAAGGCAAATAGCATTCAAATGCCATTTTAAACACACTGATAACTGATTTCCTGATAGACTAATGGTATTTGCTTGTAGGAGAATCCTTATCTATAAAATGTATTTTGTAGGATGTTTCTGGTTTAGCATTGCATATGGCAAGCAAAGTTAGAATCTATGGGTCATGGATCTTTGGAAAATTTCATCAAATTGTAACTATCTTCATATAAAATCGAAATGTTTTGTAACCTAAAAATGGGCTGATATGTAAGCTAACCACACACTGTATTTCAGGACTTCCTCTTTCAAACTGGGCTGGGAACACATGCCCAGCATAGGAGAAAGACCTGGAGAGCCATAGTCGAGCCCATACTTGCTTAAGCATTGTCTTTGCTCCTGGCTTCACACCATTGAAATGATTAGTAAACGTTGATTCTGGGTACAGTCTCTAATTTTGGGGTCTGATTTGATAGGCCCATGCTTTGTATTAGCTCAGCAGTGTACAAAATGATGATCACTACATTGATATAATTTATACCCTGGTGGATGAAGATGAAGCAAATTTGTAATACCTGAGCAACACTGTGGTGCTAATGAGGAGATAACCTTTTCTACTAAGCTAAATTTAGAGCACTTAGAGTTCTTCTTTAAAGTATAAAATCTGCAAACCTGAATGCAGTCTTCTGAAATAGTACTATAGTTAGAGTTCCTCTGTCCCTCATCTGAAAACCTTGGGACCAGATGTGATTTGGAATTCAAAAAATTTTCTGAGTTTAGAAGAAGAAATATTATAAATTATATAAGAGAAGCAGATACTAATACAACCATTATAAAGAAGGAATTGTAGAACTTCATTACAGTTCTTACTAATTCTTTACTTTTTAAGGAACATAATTTTTCAAGGGGTTATGACTTCCTCTTTTAAATCAAACTCTATTTTCTTCCTTCTTTGTAACTATTACTTAGGGATTTAATTTACTATCTTCTGTATTTAGTTGACTGCATTGTTTCTTGTAAAACATGACTTCATCTTTTTTTCTTGTTTTTAGGTTTGCTAAAGTACACACTCAAGCAATTTTATTTTCAAATGGGTATATGGACATAAATTGGAAAGCTCTTGCAATATTGAAAATATATTTAATTTTTGTATTCCTAATTATTTGGTTGCACATAGAATTCTAGATTCAAAATTTTCTTCAGAACTTTGAAGCTATAGCTCTACTGAACTTTGAACACAGTGTAGCTGATAGTTTCTTTCATGACAATTTGATTTTCACTTCTTTGCTAATAACCTAATCCAATCTAATCTTTATAATTTAGTCTTTGAAATTTCCACTCAATGTTCCAAACTGATGCTCCTTTCTTATTCATCTTGTTGGCTACCTGGCAGGGACTTTCATTCCATATACTTTTACCTTCTTTAAGATTTGGGAATTTTTATTATTAATCTTTTGATTTCATCCTTCATCTATAATTTCTGTTCCTTCTTTCTAATAAAAATATTTCAATATAATGATTTAACATATTTCTTAACATTTCACACATACTTTTCATTTTTGCCTTCCTTTGCTCTGAATTATGAGACTTACTTTGAATTTTAATGTTTCCAATTTAATGCCGGGGTTCTTTTTAATCTAAAAGAACTTTTCTTTATTTTCGGATGAATTAATTACATAACCCTATTATATTTTTAAGGATACAGTATCTTCACATGTATCTTTGAAGATAGCAATTTAAATATTATGAAAGTTTTCTCTGTTCCCTTAATTATCACTGTTTGATTCCCTATTGATTGTTTTGTTTATTTGTCTTGGGTCCTCTCTTTCACACTATGGCTTTTCCTCAAGCGCCTTTTGATTTTTTTCCCTTGGTCTTGACTGGTAGGTCTAATAAATGCTACCAGGCACCTCTTGTTTTGCTCATACACCCACAACCCACATCTGGTTTGTTACATCCTGTCATAATTCTTCAAGTGATGGCTGGTCACAGCTTATAAGAGTAACAATAAAAAGACTTATTACAATAAGAATAGGGGAACAAGCTGCAGTCTTCTACGTTACAGTTGTTACTGCAAATATAATTGATGTTCATCATCATCTTCCTCTACTACCCATGCCAGGCTCCCCACTCCCTCCAACAGCACTTCTGCTAAGTGGTGATTTTACCCAGTGGCGTAATCCCAATATTCATTCTTGAGGAGTCTGAATTCTTCTTACATTTCCCTGTCAGGTTGTGATTGTTGAAATTGCCCATTAACAGTTATTACCAAAAATGGAATACCCAAGAGGCCTTTGATTTCAGATATACTCCTTCTTGCCCTCATTGTTATCAGCACTCTTATCACCTCATGACAATGAGGGTCCATGACCCCTGCAATAATCCTTCTTTATTTTCCTCCTGCTTTAGTGGCATGAGGAGCCAAAAATGGTAAGGCAGTGTGGCAGAATTAGGATGAAAGGAACCACTGTTGATTCCGAGAGAAGTATCTACCACCAGGGCACAGAACTTACTAAAAGCCAAAAGTTTTAGGCTATACACACAGACCTATATTCACAGATTGATCCTATTGGCTCACTAGATTTAATGGTGAGGGACCAGTCCTACCTCCAAATCTTGGTTCCCACACTCATGTATCTACTTATTGAGACATAACATTATATAAATGTCATTAGGAAACTATATACCATTTTTTGAAAGACAGTACCACAATCCTTTAGAGACTTCTTCCAAGCTGGCTCCTTAGCTAAGCTTTTAAAAAGTTCTTTCAATGCTTTATCAAGTGGGCAGATTATAGGTGAAGCAAAGGATTACAATTTTCAGGGAGGGCAGCTGATATGTCTTCTTACTGCTTATGAGAGTTTGAATATTTTTTATGAAACCCAGAAAAGATCATATTCTTAAACTAATCCATTCCTGTGTGGGGTTCTTTGATTGCATTAGATTCAGTTAAGGGGGTTGACTAGGTCACTTTTGATTAGAATTTCTTTAGGGCCTTTGATTGGAGTATGTCAGTGAGTCATGACCCAGGTTAGGTCACTGCCCTCTTGCTGGGATCTTATATAAATTGAGAACTGAAAGCAGAAACACACAGAGAAAGATAGCCTCCATTTTACCCTGCCATGTGAGAGCAGACTCCATGATCTCCTACAGCTCCAGAAAGACCGAACTCCCAAGAGGCTGAGAGAGAGGCCAGAGGCTGTAATCAGTGGAGCAATCCAAATTGAGGAGAAGGGAGAGAGAAGCCATGTGCCTAATCGTCCACAGTTGAGCTTGGAAAGGAAGTGAGCCTGGAGTGGAAGGCAGAGACCTTGGGAGAGATTGACCACCATCCTGCCTTGCCATGTGGCAGGAGTCCATGATCTGCCAGCAGCCGACCTTTGGTGAGAAACTATCTGATGATTCCTTGATTTGGACATTTTCACAGCCTCAGAACTGTAAGCGTTTACCCTAATAAATTCCCTTTGTAAAAGCTAACCCTTTACTTATGTTTTGTAATGTTAGCCTTAGCAAACTAAAACACTGCTCATGATCACTTTGGATAACATGATCAAACAATATCCTGGTTTTCCCACTTTTCTCATTCTTAGGAATACCACGGTCTATCAGTCAACATCATAGATTCCTCCCAGTCACCTGGTTGCCTGTTAGGATAACTATCTCCAACTTGTCTCTGGTGCTACCTCCTGTTCTCTATATTCTCGAAATCTCTCATTCACCCTGATGCAGTGGTTGTAGTGCCAAATAAGCATACTCTATTGCCTACATTAGCCCACAAAGGATAGACACTGGCAAGCTTCTAAGCCATGCTAGTGTCCCTTCATTAGAACATTCTTCATTGCTTTACTGAAGTGAATATACTCAAGGCCCTTCAATATACACATTCAGTTAGCGGGTTCTTTCATCTTATGTACTAAATTCCTTCTAGCTTGATCTTAATGCTGAAGCATTTGTCCTCTTCCTCAATATTACACCTAGATGAGGTGGATTGAAGCTGTATGTACGACAGAAAAACACGTTCTTAAATCTAATCCATTCCTGTGGGTTTAAACCCATTTTAAATAGGACTTTTTGTTGAGGTGTTTCCCAGCCCAATAAGGATGGGTCTTAATCCTATTACTGGAGTCCTTTATAAGTGGAAGGAAATTCAGAGAGAAAGCCACAGGAAGCAAGAAGCAGAACATCAATAGAACCTGGGAGAGAAGGGAGAGACCAGGGGACACCACTATGTACCTTGCTATGTGACAAACTAAGAACCAAGGATGGCTGGCAGCCAGCCTTTGAGGAGAAAGCATGACCTACATGAAGCCTTGATTTGGACTTTCTTTTAGTCTCAAAACCATAAACCATAAACAAATACAACCATTGTTGAACCTGACCCATGTCCTGGTATTTGCTTAAGTAGCCCTGGAAACTAAAACACCAGGCAATTCTGACCTCTCCTTTTAATTGACTTAGAAAGGCACTACATTTTGCCCTAAATATCAAGGAATCTCCCCACCAAACAAAGAGGATCAGCACAAAATTTCTTCACCAGGATGCTAAATCCTGAAAGATAAATCTGTAGCCTACCAGTCTTATCTCCAATCCTATCCCAAGTCCAGCACCTCCAAGATCCAACATCAAGCATGTTCTCCTGATCCCTGTTTATATTAACAAAATTTTACAGTTTTTTTGCTGAATAAATGCCTCTCATCTTGGAGCAGGGACAGGTCTCCTTTCATCTTTTCAAGCTAAAACATGGCCCTAGTAAATAGTTCTGAAGCAATAAAGCAAGGTGAAGTAATATTTAACGAAGGCAAATATTATCTTACAAAGGATCAACCTCAGAATAATCCTGTGCATGGTCTTCAGGAAAGGAGTGTCTGATATCCACCAGCAAAGTAAAGGGAAAAATTGCAAAAGCTAGTGGCTCTGGGGTTTCAGTGTACTGAAGCACAGCCACCAATGTACCAGACAAGAGGCCCCATTTATTCTCTGACAAAGTGTGAATTTTAATGTAGGAGTATTTTACTTTTCTATTGTTGTATACTGAAATACCACAAACTTAGCAGCTTAAAGCCATATTTAATAGGTCACTTTTCTGAAGGTCCTAAATCTGTGTATGGCCTTTCTGGGTTCCTTGCTTTGGGTCTTGTGAATTTAATATTAAGATGTTGATTGGGTGGTGCTCTCCTGTGCTCGGCATCCTATTCCAAGCCCATGCAGTTGTGGCAGAATTAAGTTCCTTGACATTGTAGTATTGAGGTATCTGTTTCCTTCCTGGCTGACAGCTAGAGGCTACTGTTAGCTCCAAGAGGCCCCCCACACTCCTTGCCATTACTACGGGCTCTATCTTGGAAGCTGGCAGAAGAGATTCTTCCTCACATGGGATATTCCCCAGGCTTTGAATCTCTTTTGCCAGGAAGAGTTCAGGTTTAGTAAGGAATTGTTTGATTATGTCAGTCCCACCAAGGGTAGTCTCCCTACAAAAAAGTCAACTGATTCAGGACCTTAATCACATCTGAAAAACTTCCCTTACAGCAGCACCTGGAATAGTACTTGAATAGATAATTGGGAGAAGAGGTGCATAGACCAGAGGGTAAGGATCTTGGGGGCCATCACAGAATTCAGGCTACCACAAGGAGACCTGCTAAGGCTTGAATTTATTATTCCGCTCCCCTCCCCATCCATTCCTGGAGTGATTTTCAGCACAGGCACCCTTCTAGGTACAAGAGATTGGGGGTTCTCTCTAAACCTGTGGTAGAGACATTCTGGTTTTATACCATGTCCTGAGTGAATTTATATTTGGCTGACCAACATCGTCATTGTCTTCCTTTAGCACTTTAAAGGCACTTAACAAAAAAATCAATAGGATAGTCCTTATATCATCATTGTCTCTATGGAGGTAAAACATAAAACAACACATACTTTTTTACCTGTATCCCATCCCACATGCCCACGGGTGAGAATAGGTGTAGAGGCCGTGGTACAGCAAGCCGGGGGTTATCCCCACTGTCTGAACACTGGAATGGGAATCTTTTTGCTACATGGCTGGCAAGTTATCCAGTTCCAGAAACTCATCTTTAGGATCTGCTTTTTAAGTGCCAACTGTGTTTTTTAATATTAATCAGCATAGATATTTTATATATGTTACCCCTAAAAATCACCTTATGAAAATAATCATATAAGATTTTTTATCAATCCTTTTCAACTTTTAAATCATATGTGACAAATAAGAAAACCAAAAAAGTATGACAGTAAAATTTTCTTAACCTTGGAACAGTATTCATCAGATATTTATTTTTGTCCTCATTTCACAAATGAGGAAAACCTGATGAAAGGGAAAAAAAAGCTTTTCAATACCAATTATTAGTTTCCATCAAAGCAGTTTCCTGATTCAACTGTTTTTCTAAATCAAAAGCCAGTACAATCAGTAACGGTGGCTCATTACTGGGAAAGATTGGCTAGGTAGGATTTTTTTATACTTTGGTTATTTTTGTTATGATCTTTGTTACCACTGCTATAGGGTGTGCAATATAATCATGTATGGGTCATAAGAGACATATTAAAAATTCTCTGACTGATCCTAATGTTTGTTTCTAGGATTTTTTTCTTCCTGCTTCAGCAACTTCAAGCTATTAAAAAATCACTGAATGATATCATGGAGTTATCCCAAGCTTCACCAGTCACAATTGATTGAAAGATTTTGTTTCTATCACCTTAACTAAAGCTAATCATTGTACATCTGTTCTAGTTTATTTTCAAACTTAAAATATTCCATAAAGATTCAACTAGCCCTAAATTCATAGGTGGAACAAAGAGTAATATTGATTGCTTGAAATATTTATCATGTAAAAAAGTAGAGGGAAAATGACAGGAATATCCATTATAATAATATCAAAATAGTAACAATTATGGTTGTAATTCTTACTTAATATGATAAATCAAATCAGTCACAAACATTTTAAACAAGTAATTACCAAATAGAGTAAGGTAAAATTAAAAAGCAAATAATTACAAATTAAATCTATGACCATGAATGGTCTTTCTCTTATAATACTTATAAAATCATTTTTCTCATCTCACATCTGAAAAATCAGTTTTCTCCCACTACATCTGCAAAGTAAAATCCTTAATGCAAAATTATAGTTTAAATGTCTTTTCCCTTTACCGCAAGTTATTGCACAGTTATTTAACAGTATTACCATTATTATGTTTTTTCAAGTTCACAAGAACTGATTTATTTCATCTTATTGTATCTAAAAGACTGTATTAATATGTGCTTACTATGAAGACCATGCCTTAATGAAATCTCTGTAATAGATTATTGTAAATACTACAAGCCAAATATATGTCAGGCTATAGTATTTATGTATGTTGGTTCTGAATTCTCATTTGAAAATAAAACAGTTCTTGTTTGAAAATAAAACAGTTCTATTGTATAGTTTATAAAGAATTGTAATGACTAGTAGATAAAATATCTACAATATAGCACATGCTAATTTGAAGGGAGTTATATTAAAATGTTTCATGATAGAGGCAGTAAAATAACAGACTTAACCAAGCCTCTGATGTGTTAGTCAATGATTTCAGACAATAAAATTTACAGCTCTCTCTCTCTGCCTGGAGGAGCCCACACCAAATCTTGGTGTGTATTTCTGTCCTTCTCTCCCATTTCTCAGCAAGCTCTGTTCTTTCCCCCCATTACCTGATAAATTCCTTTTACTGGTCTAACTAGCTGGTGTGTTCTTAAATTCTTTTATGAGACACAGCCAAGAACCTAGGGACTCCAACACTTCCCCGGCTTCATTTGGTGAGTGTCAGCCAGGAGTTCTGGAGGCAGGTAACCCTCCCGGACATCCAGCAAGGCCTGGTGAGTTTAAACTTTAATCATAGCCTGTCTGTGCCTTCTTTTGTTTCCACCATTTTAAAGGGGTTCCTGGATAGGCTCCCACAGGACATAAACTCGGTCTGCCCAGCCTTCTAGCTCCCTCTCCAGAGGTGGTAGGGGTGAGCCCCCATGCCATGTAGATTCAAGGAAGTTCTGGGTTTCGGGTGAAACGGTTCTTGAGACCTGACTGGGCATATGGCCTAAGTAGAGCCGCAGTCCACTGGGAGTTTCCCAGGCCCTCTCTGTGAATTCAGAGTGGCTATCACCTGTTGTATCATTTCCTTAGACCACTAGTTAACTCCCTTTAATTAGAAGTGCCTTTGATCTTCCAACTTGCTGTCCTCATTTTGGGTCTGTGAGATGCTTTAGAATGCCTAAGTGACTCTAAAGTCAAGTCTTTCTCTAAGCTAAGCTAAGTGTATACAATTCTCTCCTGTTCTAATCTGTGCTTGCTTTAGCTTTGTTAGTCTGCACATGCCTAGGAACTCATAAATCAGATTTGGGATTCACCTGTTATAAACTGGATAACAGTGAAAGGTATTGATCTTTAAATATCAATACTATCTTGCAATTGAGTTTAATGTATAATTCACAAGTGGAATCAGTGAAACTGTGGGAAAAGCGGAAGAACTTAGCAAAGTTGTGACTAATAAAATTGTTTTAGTTGCTTAGTTAATAAACCAAAGTGCCCATATTGTTTTTAATTGGAAACATACAAGAAACTAAGAGTTAAGATCATTATATAGACGACTTTATATTATAAAACAGCAGGAGGGTAATATCTGAAATTGCTATAGCTGGGTGGATTTAACCTAGACCTACTTTTGGAAGTGAAGTCTTAGACTAATTTTCCTTTGTTTATCGTTACATCAGGTCTAACCGCACCCTTGCTTATGCTAGCTATTGTGATAACTAAACTGAGTTTGCCTTTGTTTCTGGTTACTTCAGGTTTAGCCTCACCCCTTGCCTTTGCTTATGGTTATTTCTTGACAACTTCTGCCCCCTATGCCTCAGGGGAACAAACTTGAGACACCCCTGTCTCCTGTCCTTCTCTTTGTGGACTAAATTGCTGCCTTGTGGAATTCTGGACCCTCAGGGTTGAACGTTCACTCAACCAGAATCCTGTTATCTCCAAGGACTGGGGAGTGCGGGAGGCCTCCCACCTCGAGTTTTGAGGTTCCTAAAAGCAGCAAGTCATGAGAGAAACCAATTTCCCTGAAGCTTCAATGACCTCAGTGAGTATATACTGGATTTAGTGTTTTTCATCCAAGGTATGTGAAAGTCAAAATGCAAAATAAGCAAAGTTCTGATGTAAAGAAAAGTTGCATTTTAAAGCATTGGGGGCAATTTGGTTATAAGCCAGTCATAAAAAGAATTGAAATTCATGTGCAAAACTGTCTGATCACAGTGAAAATTAGAGTAATTAGAAATAGCCTTCAAAAAATATTTTAAATATATTTTACAGTTAAACATTTCATAAAAGAATGAAAGTTATAAGTAACTTTAGTGAGTTGTGTTTTTGTGTTTTTGTGTTCTAGCTATGTCTATTTGCTCAGTGTATAACTTCATACATCAAGATGGTAATATCAAATTAACAAATGAAAATTCTTAAAAGTGCTCTATTGAAATTGTTAAAAATTAAATATGCAGTTATGCATATGAATGAATATTCCTGGAGTTTAAATTTGGCTAAGCAGGATGGAAAAATCATATAGAAATCTGAATATATAAACTATTGGGAAAGGGGAAAAGATTTTCCTAAGCCCTTTGACCTACCCACCCCCAGGGCCTTCTCTTTGCAGGAGCTCTGTGGGAGGGTCTAGGTATGGCAGATTAAAACTCTATCTTCTAGGCTGGGGAATTAAGAATCAGTTTGCCCTGTGATTCCCCAATTTAAACATTTTAACAGACTTAAAATGAGGGTGGTTAATAATTCTATTGCCAAACTTCAATAAGTAAAGGAAAAGCCCTTGAAAGCTATGGAAAGATCTTTTCTAAACTATATTTAAACAAATTAAACAATTATATATTCTAGAACATAGCAGTCAGTATGCTTTTAAGATTATTCATGGTTTTATAGTTTTAATAAAGGAAAAATAAGAGGTTTTAGCCTCCTGCAAAGAGAGGAAAAAGAACATTCCTTGCATAAACTATAATAGTTTCCATTTTATTTAGCTTGGGTCTAATCTCCCTAGGTTTATAGAATACCCATTAAATAAATCAACATTATATGTATTAAATCTTTAAAATGATGAAAAGTTGTAAGTTCATGTCTAATGAAATTAAGTTAAAGAAGGACATGTAGATCTGTCCTCTCTTAAATAAATAAAGTAAACTTCATTGGTTACATTGATAATTGTAATTTAATAAGCTTATTTTAAGGTAAAGTAACCAGTCTAAGTAGTTATGGTTAATTATAAGGAGTTTGTAAAAGCATCTTCTAAATGGAAGCATTCAAATGGCTCATTCCAGGAAGCCATTATTAAATAGAAATCTAAATTGATATTAATAACAAAAAGTAACTTTATAACAGGGAAACCTGTCAGAGGCCACCTCAATCTGCATATTAAAGTGGTGGTAAGGAAAGATAATCGTGATTCCATTGGGAATCTTCATTTTTCATAAAATAATTGAGAAAGTAGTTGTATTAGTCAGCCAAAGTGATGCTCACGCAAAATACCAGAAATTGTTTTTTTTTATAAAAGATATTTATTTGGGGTAGAAGTTTATAGTTACCAGGTCATAAAGAGTAAGTTACTTGGGAAGAGGATGTGGCTCAAGTGGTTGGACTCCAGTTTACCATATGATAGGCGCCCGGTTCGATTCTTGGGGCCTCCTGGTGAAGGCAAGCCGCTGACGGCCCGCACAGCATGGGGAGCCGACGGCCCATGTGGCACGGGGAGCTGGAGCTGGCACAGGAAGATTTCGCAACAAAGGGAGACAAGCAGACACAGAAGAACGCACAGCAAATGGACACAGTGGGCACAAGCAGCAAGGGGTGGGGGGATAAATAAACAAAATAAAATGAAAAAATAGTAAGTTACTTCCCTCACTAAAGTCTGATGCCATGTGTTGGAGCAAGATGGCTGCCGACATCTGCAAGGATTCAGGCTGCTTCTTCCTCTTAAGGCTCTGTGGTCCCAGCTTCCTCCAATATCAGCTGTAAGCTGGGACAATTCTCATCTCTCTCTTGGGGCTCATACCTCTCCAGGCTCAGCTGCTCTGTTCTCTCCACAAGGTCAACTGTAGACTATCAGGCTCTCTCTCTCCTGGGGCTCCAATATCAAAACTCCAACTAACTCCTCTGCCTTATCGTTTTCTCTGTGAGTCCCCACCCAAGGGGGTAGAGACTCAACATCCTACTGACATGGCCCAATCGAAGCCTTAATCATTATTTAATCAAGTAAAAGTGAAACCCCTGAATCCAATCCAATCTAATATGCCCAGAGGAATAGACCAGTTCACAAACATAATCCAATATCTATTTTTGGACTTTATAAACAATATCAAACTGCTACAGTAGTTTTTCCTGCACTGCTAAAGTAAAATACCTGTAATTAATGTAATCATTTTAAAGGTGTAGAAGTAAAAAGAAAAATATTAAAAACTTACGTTCATTTGATATGTTATACATTGCAATGGAAGTGTTTAGAAAGTATATAAAAATTAAAAGATAGACTTCAGTATTGTCAAACTCTCTTGTACATTCACACCAGGCCTTCAGTACACTGCATGTTTTCTCTCCACTTAAGTTATTGGCTAGTTTTTCACTGACCCCTAAAACAGAAGTATCTACTGCATCTCTGAACATGCTACTGAAGTAGATGGAGAGTGCGTTACAGTTTCAGACTTCTGCAGCAGCTGGTGATGGTTCAATATGGCCAGATATACAACAGATATTGCCTCCAGACTGGTTCTGTGTCATAGTGCCTAAGAGTGCTATGCACCAGGCCAGTGAAACACTGGAGCCTACCTTCCTAGTCTCTCTCTAGGAACAACAGTGCTGCAGCATGCTGCCTGTCTGAAGGGCATACCAAGAGGAGCAGTGATTACCAGAGCAATATAAGTAAAACTTAAACACAACTGGCATTATGGCCTGCTCCCAGGAAAGATAACATGTATGGTATTGCAAACCTGGAGCTTAGATCTATTAGTTGCAGCTCAAAGAGGAGCTTGTGCATTGATTTGTATTACGTGCTATACCTATATCTCTCCTATTCTCGATATATGCCTGATGATTTTGATAATATCTTTTCTATTCTATATCATATGCAGAGGGATATTGAACACATTAAATGCCCTGGTAAAGTTAATTCATTTTCTAAGTAGTTAATGAATGTGTCTATGAGACAAAAGAATGGCTCTCTTAAGTACTGTCTTTATTTTGTTTGCCATATGCTTGCCTTGTTGCCTATACTGTCTTTGTGAGTTTGTCTAGGGCAGTGCCTCTCTATACCTCTCCTAGCTGTCCTTAGCATAACCACTGTTGTGGGAACTGGGGTTCGCAGTTTATATCTAAACCCAGCAGGTCTACCACAGTCTCTCTGTAAAGTTAACAAGCAACATAAAAGAACTCAAAGAAGAATGCTGTTTCCCATCAACTTTGGGAGAATATGGCCTCTGAAGGCACCTGACCTTTCTCACTCTTATGGTCCAGTATGTCATAGCTGGCCCCCTTTTGGGTCCACTTACCACCATCTTCTTTATCCTTTTAGTGGGGCCATGTATCTTCATAATTCTAAATAAGTTTATTTCTTACAGAATCAATGCCTTAATAGTCATGTGGAAATTTCATCCAGTTCCAACTGCAGTGTTGGACCCATCTTTCCTTGGCCTCAATAGAATAGCCAAAGAGGTTTACTCTTTTTTCCTGCCCTATCCAGCAGGAAGTAACCACAGAAGAATGACTATTGCCCCTCAGCACCCCCTTAAGAATAAGGGCGTGAACTCTCTGAAGGGGGAGTTGAGGCAGGTTAGTACAGGGAAATGGGAAAAGATGAGCCACAACATGGCCGAAAGACAACATGACCAACAGACAACATGGCCGTGAGACCCTGCCAAGACCTTGACCCTGACCTTCAGGTCCCAGTTAACTCTTTCCAGGACCTCTCCTTGACCCCAGATATTCCAAACAGTCCTCAGCATTGCCCCCCACCATTGGTGGGGTAACCAATAACAGCTGGGGCCCCTTCCCTTAGCATTAGCAAAAGGAGGGATAATGAATAGTTTAAAAGGCACAAGCCCGAGCTCACTCTGTCTAGAGTAGCCTGCACCAAATCTCGGTGTGTATTTCCATCCTTCTCTCCCATTGCTCAGCAAGCTCTGTTCTTTTCCCCCATTTCTCGAAAAATTCTTTTTACTGGCCTAACTAAAACAAAACAAAACAAAAAACAGCTAATGCAACCACAGGAGATAAAAAAGCAAGAAATAATCATCTGTGCAATATTGATAAGGGAATACAGGTCCAAACTAAATTTTAGGCAGGATTAGAATCTTTATTCAAACTTTAAAAATTAACCAAATACCTGAATTAATTAGAGAGATCACTGCTCTTTTCATTTTAGAGTATTATTAAAAAGAAAGTAATATTACTATGTCTGAAAGAGATTTGAATATTGAATTTTATGTTCTCTTGCTTGTGAGTGTGTGTGTGTGTGTGTGTGTGTGTGTGAATAAAATTACCTGGTTCACTTTTAGTAAATAATTTAGATGCTGTACCAAGAGCTAAGTTACTCTGAGAAGGTAAATGTACATGGTTCTACATTAAAAAAAAAAAAAATCAGCAGAAATTATACTAGCAAGAAGACAGTGGAACTACATTTTAAAGAGATAAAAAAAAAATTATCCCAGAATTCTATATTCTGTGAAAACTGCTTCATCAAGAAAAGAAGTTTAAAGATATTTTCAAATAAAAGAATATTAAAAGAATTTATCATTGCAGACCTTTATTACAAAGAAATGGCTAAAATAATTCTTCAGGCTGTAGGGCAATGATATCAGAAGTACCTTGAATTTTCAGAAAGGAATAAACAACATTGGAAGTGGTAAATATAAAAGATTATTTTCTTCAAAATTCTGTAAAAATATGTAGAAAATTCTAACTTAAAAAATGCTACTGGCAATGTCTTAATGAGGTAATACTATATGCAAAGGATGAAACATGTTCTAACATTTTATGAACCAAGAATTTCCTAAGAGTGAAACCAGACAAATATGAGGAAAAAAACAAAACTATAGGCCAGTGTCTACTGTGAGCATATATACAAATAGCCACAACAAATTACATTCAGCAACATATAAAAATAATAATACAACATGGCCAGGAGTGGTTTATTCCATGCATGGAAAGCTAATTCAATATTCAGAGATCAATGTAGTCAACCATATTAACAGTCAAAAGAAAAAAAAGTGCATGATCATATCAATTGATGTAGAAAAGATATTTGACAAAATTCAAAATTAATTCCCCATTAAAACTGTGAACAAACTAGTATTAAAAGGGAACCACTTGAACTTAATGAAAGGCATCTACAAATATGTTTCAGGTAATATCATGATTAATGGCAAAAAAAGGCATTTCTCCTAAGATTCCTTGGGATGTTATACTTCAAATATCATGTAATACAATTATAGGTATAGTTTTATTTCTCCCTTCAATTCTGTATTTCTTTCATTTCTTTATCTTGCCTTATCTCACTGTCTGGGACTTCCACCTTCATGCTGAATAGGAGAGATGACAGTTGAGAAGGAGACCTACATATGTAGAGACTGCTGATTTTTGAGAGAGGTGCAAAGAAAGGAGAGACTTTTAAAAGTGTGGTTTTGACACAATTACACATCCATAGGCAAACAATGATTCTTATTCTAAACTCCATATCTTATATGAAAAGGAACTCAAAATGGCTCAGATATTCATAAAATCTAAAAATATAATTTTAGAAGGAAACACAAGAGAAAATTTATGTGACCTATTGTCAAGTGTACAGTTTGAAGATCCATAAATGAAAACATCAATAAATTGCACTTCAGCAAAATTAAAATATTTGCTCTGGGAAGTCCCACAATAAGATAAAACACAAATCACATATCTGGCAATGAACTTGTATCTGGAAAATAAAAAGAGCTCTCTAACCTCAACAGTAAGAAAAACAAACCAATTAGAAAGTTGAATACTCTTCACTAAAGAGGATGAATAGGTGGCAAATGAATACATTAAAAGATAGTTAATATGATCAGTCAATGAGGGACTTTAAATTAAAGAAAAAATTAGATACTACTTTACACATACACGAATGGCTAAAAATAAATAAATTTGCTTTACCAAGTTGTGAGCAAGGCTATGAATCAACTGGAACTCTCATATATTGATGGTGGAGATGTAAATTTACAGTTTTTCTGAAAAAAGCTTGTTAGTTTTTTATAAAGTCAAACATGCAATTATCATATGTCCCACCAATGTTACCACAGCATATTTAGTCTTGAGAATTGAAAAGTTACATTTACACAAATCCTGTACATAGATGTGCATGCCAGCTTTATTTCTAATAGCCAACAACTGGAATAAACTTAAGGTCCTTCGATGTGAATGGATAAGTAAACTGTGATTCATCTATACAATAGTATGCTATTCAGCAATAAAAGGAACAATCTACAAATACACAAAATTTGGTTGCATATCAAAAGCATTATGCTGAGTGAAAAATCAATCCCAAAAAGTTACATAATATATAGTTCCATTTATATAACATCTTGAGATGAAAAGTAGTGTTGCCAGCGTTTAAGTTTGGGGAGAGGAGGTAACTGTAAAGGAACAGTACAAAAGGGATTATTTGGGGTTAATGTGTTGGCTACAGGATGTACACATGTTACAAAATTGCATGGAATCTCACACACGCACACACAAACAGATATATGTATAAAAAACCTGACAAAATTAGAGTAAGGTCTGCAATTTGGTTAATAGCATTTTACTAATGCCAATTTCCTAGTTTCAGTAATAGTACTATGGCTATGTAAGGTGGTACAATTTCTGCAACTTCTATAGACTGTTAAAAGTGAGGGATCTTGTTTTAGTTTGCTGAAAGCTGCTGGGTGAAATAGACCAAAAATGGGTTGGCTTTTAAATGGGGATTTTTTAGGTTAAAAGCTTAGAGTTCTGAGGCCAAGAAAGTGTCCAAATAATGGCATCACCAGATGATGCTTTACTCGTGAGCTGCAGCTATGCGTGATCAGGCACACGGCAGCATCCACTTGTCTCTCCCCTCTCCTCTGGGCCTCATTGCTTTTGGCAGCTGGCTAAAGTGGCTTCCTCTCAGCCTCTGTGTTCCTCTCTGTCTCTGCAGATTTTTCTGTATGTGTGACTTTTTATTCCTCCATTTATGCAGGACTCTAGTAAGAGGATTAAGACCCACTCTGGGTCACACAATCCAATTAAATACTCTTTACTGAATTTATTTAATCAAATGGTTTATACAGACAGGAATGGATTACCTTAAGAACATAGTTCTTTGAGATTCACAAAATTCAAACCACCACAGATGTATATCGCAGTAACTAAAACAACCACCAGGAAATGAATACACAGAGCCCTAAATAGAAAGCTGACAGATACATGAAAATAAAATTCTAAAGAAATATTCAAATTATTCAAAGAAAATGAAATAAGCAGCAGAAGTACAAAAATAAAGGAGAAAAACTGAAAACTTATACCTAAATCCTTTAATATTAATGAACTAATTTAAACAGTACCTGTAGTTTAAAAGAGATGCATTCAAAATATATAGACACAGAAAGACTGTAAGTGAATGGTTAAAAAGTGTAACTGTCTATATTAATATTAAGTTAAATAGACTATAATACAAAAGTATTACTTGAGATAAAAGTGACATTTCCCAAAAAGGAAAGCTACAGTAAACTTCAATGTGTATGTATGTAATAATGCTTTAAGCAAAAGTCAGCAGGATTAAATGGGTGAAATAAAAATTTATCCAATTTTATTTGAAAATATATACTAGTCTCTTAGCAATTGATAGAATTGCTAGACAATATTTTGTAAAGATGAAGATAATCTAAACAAAGTGGCTGAGGCATAATAAACTTTATGGAATATACCACTCTGCAAATACAGAATACATAATTTTTTCTAATTATGTGATATGTGTTTACCAACATGAGATATATTTTGGATGACATAAGAGTATCAAATAATTTAAAAGTATTAAAGTAATATAGGGTATGCTTCCTGAACATAGCAAGATTTAATTAGCAATCAATAAAAATAAGGCATCTTGTATAACCTCAGATATTTGGAAATTAAACAACACACATATTAAAAGCTAGTGGGTGAAGGATTGGATGTTGCTCAAGCAGTTGGGTGCCTGCTTCCTACATGGGCGGTCCCGGACTCAGTCCCTAGTACCTCCTAAAAACAAAAAACCAAACAACAAGCAAACAAACAGAAAAATAAATTCAGGGGAGCCGATGTGGCTCAGTTGTTGAGTGCTGGCTTTCCACATACAAGGCCCCAGATTCAATCCCCAAGCTGGTACCTCAAAACAACAACAAAAACAAAAAAACAATGACCTGTAGAGTCCAATGAGGACTCACGCAGGACAACTAACAAGGAGATGATGATGGACAACGACCATCCCAAGGAACAGAGAGAGTCTGCAACTGCAAGCAAGATAGTCCCATCCATATTCCCCATGGGATATAAACCCCCTCTCAATTAGAGGTAGAGTGGACATCACCATCCCAGAATCCTCAGGATTGGAGAAAGAACTATGGACTAGAGTGGACTTACTAGTATTCTACAATAGACATAAAGTGATTCTAGCAATGGAAGGAATTACAACATCGAGTTGGAGCCAGTGGCCACTGGAGGCTCTAGGGGGCGGGGAGAGGGAAAAACAGTTGTAATATGGGGCCTTTTTCAGGACTCAGGAATCATTCTGAATGACATTGCAATGACAGGCATAGGTCATTTTATATCATCACATAACATAAAGAACTGTGTTGGAGAGAGTGTAGACTACAGTGTGAACTATGATCCATGCGTAATGGCTACGCCCCAGGATGCGTTTATCAATTGCAATGAACGTGCCACACTAATGAAGGATGTTTATGATGGAGGACATGGGAGGTGTGGAGAGTGGGGCATATGGGAATCCTTATATTTTTTTGGTAACATTTATGGAATCTATGTATTTAAAAAAATATATATATTATTTAAAAAAAACTAGTGGGTGAAAGTAGTTATGTTTAAAGATTTCTGTTGATTAGTGTTAACATGATGGCATCTTTTTGCTCTCCTTTACTTTTAACCACTCTGAGTCCTTCTATTTAAAGCGGGTTTGAGGTAAACAGCATCTACCTGGTCATTTTTAAAAATTCTCCCTGTCAATCTCTGTCTTTGTATTGATGTATTTAGACCATTCACATTTAAAGTGATTATTGATATAGTTGGATTAATATAGAGTCTATTTGTAAGTCTTTCCTATTCCATTTTTATCACTCATATTTTGCTGCCTTCTATGGTATACACTTTGAATTTTATATAATTCCATTTAATATCCTCACCTCACCTGCATATTAATTATACTTTTTGTTTTAATTTTTAGTGATTTCCCTGGAGTTCATTTTATATTTTTAACTAACATAAGTCCACTTTCAAATAACATTATACTACTCCACATGTAGTACAGATATCGTAGAACAAATATTCCTAATTCCTCCGTTTCACTCCCTATAACATTTCTGTCATTAGTTTTACTTTTTCGTATGCTATTATTATCTAATATAGAGCTACTCTTATCACTTTAAACAAAGAGTTATTTTTAAATCAATTAAGAAAAATAAATTATTTTCCATTTATTTATTCATTTTCTGGTATGCTTCCTTTACAGAGATCCAAGTTCCTGACTGTATAATTTTCCTTCTCTCTGATGAGCTTCTTTTCATATTCTTACAAGCTAGGTCTGCTGGAGACAAATTAATTCAGCTTTTTTTTTTTTCTTTTTCATCTGAAAAGGTCTTTATTTCTCTCTCACTTTTGGAGTATAATTTCACTGCATACAGAATTCTAGATTGATGGTTTTGTTTTTTTGACACTTTTAATATTTCACTCAATTCTCTTATTGCCTGCATGGATTCTGAAGGGAAGTCTAATGTAATTCTTACCCTTGTTCATCTGTAGGTAAGGTGTTTTATTCATCTGGCTTCTCTCAAGATTATCTTTTTGTCTTTGATTTTCTGCAGTTTTAGGCCTAGATGTAGATCTTTTTATATGTATCATGCTTGGGTGTCTCTGAGCCTCTTGAATCTGTGGTTTGGTGTCTCTCTTGAATTTTCAAAAGTTCACAGTCATTATTTCTTCAAATATTTCTTCTACTTCCCTCTCTCTTTCTTCTTCTTCTGCTATATAAGTATGTCACAACTTTCAAAATTGTCCCCCATTTCTTAGTTGTTTAGTTTTGATTTTTTTAACTGCTATTTTTTTTACGTCAGTTTGGGAAGTTTCTATTTGTCTATTCTTACTTATTGATTCTTTCCTCAGTTAGATACAGAATATGGATAAACCCATCAAAGACGTTCTTTATTCCTGTTACAATGCTGTTGATTTCTAGCATCTCCTTTTCATCCTTTCCTAGAGCTTCCAACTTTCTGCTAACATTAACCCTCCACTATTGCTTGTTGTCTACTTTTCCCTTAATATATTAATCATGGTTATTTAATTTCTTGTCTGAAAATTCTGACATCTGTATTATGCTTGAGTCTGATTCTCATAATTGCTTTTTCTCTTTGGATGGTGTTTTTGCTTGCCTTTGTAATTTTGTTTTTGTTGATTTGAGGATATGTATATTAGGTAATAGATAGTGAGGTAAATAGAGCTTTATATGAGGAATTATGATAATATGGGTAGAAGTTGGGCTGTTTAATGTTTTCTGTAGCTTCATGGGCCAAAGGTTTCAAATCCTTCTCGTGCCCTTGTTGTTGTCTACTCTCTTGACGCCGAGCTTCCCTAAATTTTCTCAGAGAGTGACTGGCTTGCAGTTCTTTCATCTGTAATTGACCATATTATACTGAAGTCCTGTGCTTTAGTTGCCAGATGTGGGATAGGTGAAGTGTTCTATAATCTTACAATTAAATCATTAGAGGGCCTGTGTCTCTAGGTTATGAAATTCAAGGTAGTTTCTCTTGTGATTTAACCAATGTCTTTGCTTGTTTGCAACAGGAAGGCCTGAAGGCCTTGGAGTATAAGGAATACCCTTTCCTCTGGTGGAAAAAGACTCTATTAAAGTTTACCCATGGAATTCTAGTCGGCCAAAATGGTGGCATAAGAGGCTCCAGGGTGCTGTTCCTTCACAGAAATTTTGAACAACTAACAAAAATAGGCAGAACCATCTTCCTCAAAACTCTAGAAAACACTTAAAGGGTTTTAATACGTGGGTGAGTGTCAAATCAAGGAAACATAGCTTTAAAAATGGTAGGAGAAATCTCTGGCACCCTTGTTGGCCTTTTCCCCTTATCCCCTTCTCAGTGCAAAGTGGAGCTGTCCTGTTCCCCCCGTGGGTCCATGACTTTGTTCAGGAGGTGTAGAATAACATCTATGGGCATATTAGGGTGCCTGCATATAGGTGCCAACCTAGCAAGTGGCAACATGAAAAAACTGAACCAGGAAACATTTATCTGGCTCACACGTTCAGAACTTCTCCTGCAGACAAAAGCAGCAAGCTGACAGCTAAATAGCGTAATAAACAATTAAGTCAAAGCAACCTGGGGCAAAGAACTGTTTAGGAATAAACACCTCAAGGACTAAATTCCAAAGTTAACACATTAAAATATTAAAATGTATAGTGTGCAACAAAACATTATAAGACAAACAAAGAAACAGGAAATGATGGCCTGTCCAAAGGAACAAGGAAAAAATTCAGAAACCATCAATGAAGAAGACCAGACTTTGAACATGCCTGATAAAGACTAAATAATTTTCTTCAATATGCTTAAGGGGATAAAGGAAAACACAGAGCAAGAACTAAAGGATATCAGGAAAATGATGAACCACATTGGGACCTCAATAAAGAGGTAGAAATTTTAAAAAGGAACAAATCAGAAATTCTGGAGTTAAAGAGCTAAAGACCACAGTAACTGAAATGCAAAATTCCTTAGGAGTTTCAACAGATAATTGGAGCCATCATAACAAAGAGTGGTGGGGGGATATGCCAGATAGGGCACACCTGGGTCATGCTTCTATGGAATATGAAAGTGTTCATCTTGTCATAGGGTGTCATCACAGTGGGCAGAGAACCATAAAAAAAAACAAGAAAATATTAAACCCCCATCCTGGGGAGTCCTGCTATGTTCTCAACTAAAAGGGCAAGAATCTCTCGAGAACAAAGACAGTGTCTAATAAAAGAAAACAGACTAATATGTCAAGCCCTCAAAATTATAGCATGCAACTTTGAAACTTATTCTTCAAAAATTGAAAATTAGTGGTTACCATAGGTTCTGAGGGGATGGGAAGAGAAGAACAGAATAGATGGGACATAGGGCATTTTTATGATATTGGAATTGTTCTGAATGATCTGGTAATGGTGGATACAGGCCATTATAAATTTTGCCAAAACCTATAAAAGTGTATGGTGCAAAGTGTAAACCATGATGTAAGCCATTGACCATGGTTAGTAGCAATGCTTCAATATTTGTACATCAAGTGTAACAAATGTACTGTACACATGGAAAGTGTTATTAATAGGGGAGAGTGGGAGAGGAGAAAGGGGTTGGGCATATGAGAATCCCCTATACTTTCTATGTGAGTTCTCTGTAAACTTAAACTTCTTTGAAGATATAGAAAAAAAAAATAAGACACTGGGGGAACATATGGAAAAAATTGTCACTGTACATAGAAGATAATAGATCTTATGGTGATGAAAGACACAATGAAAAAAATTTATTATTTTTAATTTTTAATTTTTGTACTTTTTATTTATTATTTTATTTTCTTATTATTTTTGTTTATTTTTTTGGTTTTGTTTTGGGGGAGGTTCTGGATCACAGAAGGGTCACAACTGTGGCAGGGGAGATCACTGGTGTGGGGTGTCTGTGATGGAGGGATGTGTGGGGAGGGGTTTACCTGGGGCATGCCTCTATGGCATATGAATATGTTCTAGTAGTCATGGGGTATTGTCTCAGTGGGTGGAGACCCAAAGAATAACCAAAAGAATATTGAACTCCCATCCTGGGAAGTCCTGCTAAATTATCTAACAGAGCAGCAAGAATCCCCCAAGTACATGAGCAATACCTAGCAAAGGACAGACCAATATATCAGGCCCTTGATATTGATGCTTGTACTTATGAACCTTGTTCTTGTGAAATTTAAACTTAGCCTAGTATTATATATTGCCTAAGAGTTACCTCCTGAAAGCTGCCTTGTTGCTCAAATGTGCCTCTCTCTAAGCCAAACTTGGCATATAAATACAATACCTTCTCCCCGCCCCTCCCCAGTGTGGGATATGACTCCTGGGGATGAGCCTCCCTGGCACTGAGGGCTTATCACCAAGCTTTGACTAGTGATACATTTGGAAAAACACCTTGATCAAAAAGGTAAAATATTATATACAATTGAATTTTATGACTAAGAGATTTCAAAGTGAGTCGGAGGTCATTCCAGAGGTTACGCATAAGCACTTCTCAGCAGGATCTCATTGATTGCCACAGTGAACAGTGCCTAAAACAGTGGGACTCCTGAGGGCTCTAGAAACATCTAGACACTATAGGCAGGGAAGACAATCTCAGGAATTCAGCACCCTGTGAGTGTGCCTTACTTTGGAATATATGCTCCCCAATGTAACAGAGTTAGAATAATTTATAATTTCCTTACACATGCCTCTACTGCCCGTTTTATTTGAACCTATAATTAGCACTATACTTATTAAATATATGTCCCAGAGACTTAAATCTTTGGTCTGTTCATATGCCGTTTGAGCCCTAAATCTCCATAGAGTGTTAACACCTACTCTCCAGTTCATTGGATTTGCCTAGGACAACTAATAAAAAGATGCTGATGGACAATGCCTATCTCAATAAACAGAGAGTATCTATAGTGCAAGCAAGACAGTGCCATCCATCTGCCCCAAGAGATCTTATACCCTCTCAATCAGAAACAGAGTGAGCATAACCATCCCCAAATCCTCAAGATTGAGGAATGAACAAACATATGGGAGAAATGCAACTATGGACTAAAGTAGAGTTATTATTATTATTATAGCAATGAAGAATTTGTATCATTGATGTAAAGGCAGTGGCTACCAGAGATTCTCAGGGGAGGGAGAGGGAAGAATAGGTGCAACATTGAGACATTTTTGGGGACACTGGAATTGTCCAGTATGACATTGCAGTGACAGATACAAGCCATTATACATTTTGTCAAAACCTATAAAATTGTGCAGGGCAAAGTGCAAACCATAATGTAAAGTATAGTCCATGGCTAGTAGTAATGCTTCAATATGTGTTCATAAATTGTAACAAATCTACCACACTAATGAAAGATGTTGTTAATGGGGGAAGTGTGGGAGGGGGAGGGGGCGGGGTATATTGGAATCCTCTATATTATTGATATAACATTTATGTTATCTAAAGCTTCTTTAGAAATAAAAAAGGGAGAATTAGTTATCTCAAAGAAAAGACAATTGAAATGATCCAAGCTTTGGAGCAGAAAAAAAATGAAATTAAGTGAGCAGAGCCTAAGAGACCAATCAGACACTATCAAGCATACCAATAAATGCATTATGGAAGTACCAGCAGAAGAAAGAGAGAGAGAAAAGAGCGGCAGGAATATGCAAAGGAATAAAGGGAGAAAACTTTTCAACACACCCCAAACAGAATAAACTTGAAGAGAACCATGCCCAGGCACATAGTAGTCAAACTATCCAATGCTAAGGACAAAGAGAGAGTTCTTAAAGCTTCAAGAGTAAAGTAATGTGTTAAATATAAGGGATCCCTAATAAGATTTAATGCCCATTTCTCATCAACAACTATGGAATCAAGAAAAGAGTTGGGTGAAATATTTAAAGTGTGTAATAAAGCAATTGCCAATCAAGAATTTTATATCTGTTGAGACTGTCTTTCAAAAACTAGGGAGAGAGTAAGACATATCCAGATAAACAAAAGCTGAAGGAGTTTGTCACCACAAGGCCTGCCCTTCAAGCCATAAGCCATACTAAAGGGCTTTCTTTAGTCTGAAAGGAAAGTACTTTAGCAAGTGGATTGAAGTGGCATTGGGTAAAGGTAGCCATTTGGGTAATTTTAAATTTCAAAGGTATTATATTGTATTTTTGGTATGTAACTCCACTTTTAACTTCTTACAGGTTCTAAATTGCAAAAGCATAAAAGTAATGATAAATTTATGGCTTTGAACATAATATGTATACAGATATAATTTGTAACACGTACATCAAAAAGGTGAGGGATGAAGGAGTATAAGAACTGTAGTCGTATATGCTACTGAAATTAAGTTGATATCAAATCAAATGTGATTGATATCTTTTTAGAATGCTAAATTTAAACACTGTGGTAACCATGAAGCAAATATCTCAAAAAATATGTGCAAAAGGAAATGATAAGGGAATGAAAGTGTTATGTAACAAAAGATAAAATAAATATGAATGTAAGCATTAACAGAAGGATTTAGGGAAATTATGGTATAAGAGTTACCAAGACCAAAGAGCAAAATATCAGAAGAAATTCTTACATTATCAGTAGTTACTTTAAATGTGATAGATTAAATTTTTCTGTCAAAAAGCAGAGATTAGAAGAATGAATTTTTAAATAATGAGCCAATTATTTGCTGTTTATAAGAGACTTATCTTAGATTCAAAGACACAAGTAAGATGAAAGTGAAAGGATGGAAACAAATATTTTGCAAATAGAAACCAAAGTAGAGCTGGTTGAGCTATACTAATATCATACAAAATAGACAGTAAGTAAAAAACTTTTATGAAGGCTAATTAAGGTCACCATATATTAATAAATGAGTTAATTCAACAGAAGACACAAAATTATAAATATATGTGTACCTAATGGCAGAGCTCCAAAATATATGAAGCAAATATTGAGAGACTTGAAAGGAGAAGAGATGGTTCAACATTAATCATAGAGGACTTCAGCGCTCCACTTTCAATAATGGATAGAAACTGCTGTGAACAAAATATTATAAAAAATGTCATCTCAAAATCTCCTAGAGTCCATAATTGACCAAGTCTTCTGCAAAGCAGAGCTACAAAGTAATGAAGAAAATCTTGACTAGAGAATCGATAACAAACTATCTTCTAAATGGGACATTTATTTTCAGACTGGCACTATTGTGACTGATTATGGAGAAAAGTATCATTTGTCATTGACTTCATCATTGGGAGTCAGGATAGAGTAGCTTCATTTTGTTCAGACACCTGACTGGTAGTTAGAGTTAAATTTGGAAGCTGCATTATATGAATTTTGGAAGTTTTCATTTTATCAACTTAAGCTCAATATAAGTACATTCATACTTACATTGTGTTAATGGAGGCAAATATGCTTTGGGGAAATAATAATAGCTAATACTTTTTAAATCATTTACTATATGCCATAGACCACTCTAAGTGCATTGCATCCTTAAAATTACCCTATAAAATTGGTATTCAGATCATTCCCCACTTGTTATAAATAAGGACACTGAAGAACAGAAATTTTAAGTAATCTTATGAGGGGTCACCCTATTAATAGAAAGTGCAATCAGAATTTCCATGCCAGGGAATCTGAACCAAAAGGCTGTGATCTTTATCATCAAGTTATGTTAATGTCACACGATGTAAAATGACATAATTCACTTCTGGGTAGAAAATATGGAAACAAGAAAATAAAATCTTTGAAAAATTCTTCTTATTTAAACTGGATTTTGGAAAAAAGAAACAGAGAGATGCTGATTGACTCTCTTTCTTTGCTCAGACTATTGTATCGAAAACTCAGCTGGCTGAATACATTATAGACGTTGGTTCCAAAATATGTTCTAATTCTCCCTGTTCACAGAAAGTTACTTACACTGGTTTGCTACAGAAAAATCACGAATTGGTCTCTGACAACCAGTCAGCCAGAAAATATCTGAAATTTTTACGTTTTGGCCAGAGACAAAGGAATGGCATGTTGGTTGGTTCTTCCATAAAATCTAAAGAAATCATATGTTGTGCAATGTAAGAAAATTTAAAGGTTCTCTTTTATTTACAGATATTGAAGTTCACCAGGTGACATATGAGCCAACGCAATCAATTGTTTTGGGAGGAGATGCTCCTGTAATACTGAAATAAAGTTTAATTGTCTGCATAATAATTGTGAGTGTGGACCAGTTATTTTCCTTCCACAACAATTAATAGTGCATGATATTGGCAGCTTCCCCAGCCAACTTCAGGAGTTTGGCATTTCTCGCTTTGAAGTCTCCACAACTAGAAAGGGTGAGGTGGGGGGTCAAGGAAAGAAAAAGCAAGAGTAGACGCTTAATGTCCATATTTTAACATTGCTAATTATTGTTAAATTTAACTTTATATTTCAAACATTTATTTTGTGGTGAGTACAAATATTAAGTAAATACTGCAGTGTTTTAAAATTTCAGTTACAAGACACATTAATTCAAGATTACAGACTTGCATTAATTCAACTATGGCAGTTAAGCAAAAGATAAGATTTCCATTAGGTGAAATAAATCATTTGTAAAAGGGCCAGTTGTCCATAGTTTTACTCAAGGAAGCATTTATGTTTTCTCTTCATAACTTATTACAAAACTTGATAAGATGCATAAAGTTTATGCTCCTGTGACATACAAAAAAATCACTGCCTTCAAGAGACCGGGGACAACATGAAGTTCACGAAAAGAACGGCCTTTTTAGATCTATGCTTAGTGAGATTCCCAACGGAGTTCTTCAATCACAATTCATGTCAAGACTTGAATTCCCAATTGTCCACACTTGACAGTGGCTGATACCTGCACGAATGTAACAGTGGAAAAATTCTGATCTCCAGGCAGAAATAATAATGCCACCAGCCCCAAAAAGGTGTTAAAATCTTTAAAAAAAATTATCACTCCTGGCAGCTACTGCACAGGCCTCCTCTGGATCATAACTCCATATTTTCTCATGAATTGGAAATTTGATGGAGCTGGAAGATTTCATTTGGGACTTAACTGATCACAGAATATTGAGACTGCTGTTATAATTGGCTGTAAAATAGGCAATAAAATCTTAAAGAGCAGCAAAAATATTCCACGGAGATGTAAACCAAATTTAACTCTTGGATGTGGGATGGACTCAAATGTTTTAAAAATACGTTTATTCACCCTTTAGTGTAGGAAACATACATGAGTATGTTTCAATGATATATTTTTTCTAAATACAGAAAATGGTATAAATATCACTACTAGCCATGAACTATACTTTACATTATGGTTTGCACTTTGCCCTGCACAATTTTATAGGTTTTGACAAAATTAAATGTCATGCTGGACAATTCCAGTGTCCCCCAAAATGCCTCAATGTTGCACCTATTCTTCACTTTCCCTCCCCTGAGAATCTCTGGTAGCCACTGCCTTTACATCAATGATACAAGTTCTTCATTGCTATAATAATAATAATAACTCTCCTTTAGTCCATAGTTGCATTTCTCCCTTATGTTTGTTCATTCCTCAATCTTGAGGATTTGGGGATGGTTATGCTCACTCTGTTTCTGATTGAGAGGGTATAAGATCCCTTGGGGCAGATGGATGGCACTGTCTTGCTTGCAGTGTAGATACTCTCTGTTTAACATATATATATATACATACATGCACATTCATATGGATCAAAATCTAAGTTTTAATTACAATAACTGGAGGTAAAACAACTCTATTATCAGGATGAAATATTTTTTAAAATTATGTTAAATTTTGTTGTGGATGGTTATATGAATACAAAATCCTCTATATGAAATATATTTAGGTTAATAGTGCCAATTTGATTATATGCAGAAGGTTCATTGTTCATGTTTGAGATCAAGATTAATCAGAATATTATAAATATGAATTAGGTCACATGTTCAAGACTAGTGTGCTGAAATTCATTAGAAAAATAAGCCTTTTTCAGCATACTTTTCCAAGAAAATGTGGCCTTCAAAACTTATCAGGTAGACCCATAGAAGAGTTTCTACTTCCTATCAAGGCCCTCAACTTGTTAGACAAAGAAATAAAGAGCACTATTATTTTTCCTCCCTCCCTTCCTCCCTCTCTCCCTCCCTTTCCTTGTTTCTTTCATTTATTTATTTATCAATCATCTATCTATCTACCTGTCATCATCTATCTACCTACCTAATTTCTTACTTCACACT
>JAQZBX010010426.1:33496-44428 GCA_029593785.1 Cabassous unicinctus | reverse complement strand
GTCTCCTTTAACAAAAAAAAAAAAAAGATGTGCGCTGTGCTGCTGTCTTGTTTCTTGCTTGTATCTCCTTCCTTTGTCTCTCTGCTCATTTCTTTTTCTTTATCTTCTTTTGGTTACTGATCTATTTTACTTACACTATTTCTTTTCACTCCTTCATTTTTATATATTTTGTTTTCCATTTTTCTTTCACTCCAACGCTTTTATTTGGTCTCCAATTTATCTTGTTTGTATTTCTCCCTCTCTCCTTTTTTCTGTGCCTACTTTCACTTTTTTACTTTTTTTCTCTTTTCTCTTTTCTTTTCCCCTCTTCTCACTATTCCAGCCTCTTGTTTCATTCTGTATATTTTTTTCTCTATTCTGTTTCTTGTTTCATAATTTCTATTCCACTTTCCTAATCTTATTCCTCTGTGCTTCTTAATCATGTTAATTTTTTAATTTCTTATGTATTGAATGGTTGCCCTCCTACCTTTTACTATTATCATTACTATTATTTTTTTCTTCCTAACTCTTTCCTTTTCTCTGGTCCTAATTATTTTTCTTTCAATGGACCATAGATCTCTCTAGCAAAAAATTGTTGAATGGAGGCAAGATCCTACTTGAGTGAGCTCTTTTGGAAGCCCACAGATTAGCAGGCTTCAGGGCATCCATCTAGAGTGAGCTGGACAAAGAGATAAATTCCTTGAGTTGCTCCTGTCTTGATTCTTTGTTGCTATGTTTCCTCTTCCTCAATTTCCCCTTTTCTGTGTTTTACAATTTTGTCTACCAATGCTATCTCTTTTCCTTCCTTCATCTGTCTATCTTCCACTTTCTGTTGTTCTTACATTCCACCTATCTTTGTTTAGTCCTCAGTTTTTTGGTTTTTATTTCCTTTTTTCTTTAAAGATACTTAGCTTCCATAATGGTTACACAAAAAAATATAGGATTCCCATATGCCCTACCTCCCACACCTCCCACAACCTCTCACATAAACATCCTTCATTAGGGTGGCACATTAATTGCAATTGATAAATACATCCTGGGGCTTTGTCATTAAGCATGGACCACAGTTCACATTGTAGACCATACTCTCTCCCACACAGTTCTGCATGTTATATGATGCTATAAAATGTCCTATATCTGTCATTGCAATGTCACTCAGGACATTTCCCTAGTCCCAAAAAATCCCCTGTATTACAACTGCTTTTCCCTCTCCATGCCCCCCAGAGCCTCCAGTGGCCATGGCTCCACAGCAATGTTGTAATTTCTACCATTGCTTGAATCACAATATGTCCATAGTAGAATACAAGTCCACTCCAGTCCATAGCTCTTCCCCCAATCCTGAGGAGTCTGAGTTGGTGATGTCCACTCCAACTCCAATTAAGAGGGGGCCCATATCCCATGGGGAAGATGGATGGGATTATCCTGCCTGCAGCTGCAGACCCCCTCCATTCTCTGTGATTGCTACCCTCCATCATCCTATCCTCACAAGCTCTCCTGGCTGAGTCCAATAAGCTGTAGAGCAAGAGTTGCTGCTCCACCAAGGTTCTGGGCCCAGCTGGTACATGGACAGCCCAAATACTCAAGTCTTCAGACATACACACAGAAACTCCAGCACCAAGCATAGGTTTTTTATTTGAGAATTGTAGCATTGTTATATCTGTTATACAAATAGTGAAACATAGCCACCAAACATTGTCAATGGTTTATACTGTGGTTTACATTTTAGACCATACACTTTTATAAATTTTGATGACATTTACCTTGTCCTGTGTCCATCACTGTAAGGTAATGAAGAACATTTCTACTGACCACTAAATACCCCCTGGTTGATCTATTCTATTCCTCCCACCCCATCCCCCCAGGGTCCACAATTTCCCCCTGGCTTGACTCGATGGATGACAAGATTCTTAGTTATATGCAACAAGAGGTCTTGACAAACTGGTTTGTCTTCCCTTATTAGGAACCACCCCTGCTCTTGAGAGACTCTCACCTTTCTATTTCTGAACAAATTGGTCCTCCCAAAGATGGGAGTCCAATTCTTTCCTGCTCATTATGTGGGTCTCCACGCACTGATACAACAAATTATGACAGAATGAACACTCACACACTTCCTAGAAGCCTGCTCTAAGTTTGCCTTTTCCCAAATGCCCCCCCTAACCAACACTCTAAACCTGTGACCCTTCTTTGTCATTTTGCCATAAGAGCATTCCCACCTCTGTACTTTCAACCTTATCCACCAATCCCCAGTGTTCATCTGGTCCCTCTCCCAACCCTCCCCCCAGTATCCTGGACCTTCTGACCCACCCTTCCCAATCTACCCACCTGTTATTCCTGCACCACTGAAACCAATAATATCAATACCCCCTGTCCTATCTCTTCAATACACAACTACACTCTATCACTTTATCATAGATAACATCCATACGGCTCACAGCCTTCTCTTCTCTTTCTATTTCTTGTCAAACAATCTTATAGACAATAGCTCTCTGAGACTTCTCAATATCTTTAATTCATATCAGTGAGGTTATGTATTGTACATGCTTCAATGCCTGGCTTGCTTCACTCAACATAAGGTCTTCAAGATTCATCCATATTATCCCACGGGTTAGCAGTTTATTTATTTCTATCTCCTCTATCTTGTTTCCTTTCATTTATTAACTTTTTTAAATTTTTGTCTTTTTTTTCCCTCTCTCCTCATCATTCTGGCCTTTTAATTCATTCTATATATTTTTCTCTATTCGGTTTTCCCTTTCATTGTTGGTGCTCCTTTTTTTACTCCTATTACTCTACACTGCTTACATGAGTTAAATATTCATTTTGAAAAACCTTATACAGTTCCTCTTCTAACAATTACTATTATTATTACTCTTATCCTTTTACTTTTCTTACCTCTTTCACTTTCTCTGACCCTATATTTTTTCCTTTAAGGGATCATAGACAAAAGCAAGGAAATAGAATCAGGTGAACAGAGTGTGAAAGAGAAAATGTAAAGAACACACAAAAACAGTGTATTAGTCAGCCAAAGGGGTGCTGATGCAAATATCAGAAATTGGTTGGTTTTTATAAAGGATATTTATTTGGGGTAGAAGTCCACAGTTACCAGGCCATAAAGCATAAGTTTCTTCCCTCATCAAAATCCATTGCCCTGTGTGGAGCAAGACAGCTGCTGATGTTTTCCAGGGTTCAGGCTTCTTGGGTTCCTCTCTTCCCGGAGCTCCATTTCTTTCTGGGCTCAACTCCTCTGTTTCTTCCACAAGGTAAGCTGTAGATTATAAGGCTCTCTAGGCTTTGCCTCTCTCCACAAGGCCAGCTGTAGACTCTCAAGTGAATGACTCATCTCTTTTCCAGGGGCCTTCTCTCTTTCCTCATGACAAGCTCTCTTATTTTCTGGGTCTCCAGCTCAAAACTCCATCAGAACTGCTCCAACTCTGTTCTCTGTCATTCCTTTTATACTTGATTCTCACCCCACCAAGAGGTGGGGCTCAATGCCCTACTGACATGGCCCAGTTAATGCCCTAATCATAACTTAATCATGCCCAGATTAGCAGACCAGTTTACAAGCATGATCCAAAATCTATTTTTGGAATTCATAATTACATCAAACTGCCAACCTGCTATACTCCACCCTCTGAATTCCAAAAATACATTACAATATTCAAAAAATCTTAAGTCAGAAACAACACAAGTAGAAAATCATATCATAATCAGTTTATAGAAATACAGTTTGTCTTTGGGCAAAATCCCATCTGCTGTAGACCTCTGAAACTTACAAAACCATTTAACTGCATCCAATATACAAATGGAAAGACAAAGGATAAACATTTTCATTGCCATAAGGAGAAATTGGGAGGTTAAACATGAGTCATGGGTACTCTACATTTCAGTAAACCTGCAGGGCATCCTCCATTATATTTCAAAGTCTGAGAGTCATTCTTAAGACAATGGTTTCTTCTCTTTGGGGTCACATGGGAACCCACCCTCTCCACATGCCTGCCCAATGACCATTATGTTGGTTCCACCCTCATCAAGCATCTGGGTGTTGACCAAGTTCCAGACCTTCGCCCTCCAAGAATGTTGGGGTGATTTCCAAACTTTACCCAATCTTTGGGTTAGAGTCTTAGCTCCATAGTACAATGAGGTGAAAACAACATTGCCCCTAAGCTTTGGCATACAGGCTCAACCATAACAGAGCAATGAGTAGACCACCTGGCCTTCCCTAACCTTTGACATATAAGCTTAACTGTAACAGAGAAACCAGGTGACCACCTGGCCTTCCCTAACCTTTCACATACAGGCTTAACCTTCTCAGAGCAACGAGTGGACAACCTGGCCTTCTCTAATCCATGAGGGACAGGAGAACCCCTCTCAGATCTATGGGGTGCTGACCTTAACTGCCCTAATCTTTGAGGAATGTGCTCCACCCTCCCTGTACTCTGGGGTGGTAAAACTGTCCCAGAATATCAGGTGGGAACATCTACCCTCTTCAACTGCTGGGGCAATTTCACCATCTCTGTACACATGGGCAGGACTCCTATCTTGGTCCAAGGTAATGTCTTAATTCCAGATCTCAGCTTCCAAGGTTTGTTCTTAAAGCTCTTTCTCCTTCAATCCTTCCTTTCCATGTCCTCTTCTGTCCAAGCAGATAGTGGTTTTGTTCATACAGCACTCTCAAAAATTTGTTTGGTTTAGCATGCAGGAAGCAGAGGTCCAAGCCATCAGACAGTAAGAATTATCACAAGTGTTTCCTAGATAACTGCATCTTCAATCCTTATTTTCAAGTTCCAAGTTTAATTAAATCTTCAAATGGGGCACTATTATCTGGTCATAATTATATCAAACTGCCAAACTGCTACAAACAAAATTTAAATAAACTCAAGAGAAAAGAGAGAAGCCATTCAACTGAATAAAGCCAACAAGATAAAAAGATGACCAGATAGCAACAAAAAATTACAAACCATACTATGAAAAAGGAAGACATGGCCCAGTTCAATAAAAAAACTAAACACCAGGGCGAGATGCAGAGCATTGAACAACTATCAAAGATGTCCAAAAAAAATCATGGACCTAGTTAATGAAGAGAAGGAAGAGATTAAGTATATTAAGAAAGCACTGGGAGAACATACTGAAGAAATGGAAACATACATAAAAAGATAACAGATAGGATGGTGATGAATAGCACAATCCAAGAAATCAAGAAGACACTGGAAGCACACAAAGCAGATTTGAACAGGCAGAGGAAAGAATTAACAATGTGGAAGACAGTACATCTGAAATCAAGCAGATAGCATAACCGATAGATAAAAAGATAGAAAAAAACCAGAAGGCACTTAAGGATTTGAATGACAACACAAAACACACAAACATATGCATTATAGGCATCCCAGAGGGAGAAGACAAAGGAAAGGGGATAGAAGGAGTGTTGGAAGAAAAAATGGCTGATAACTTCCCGACCTTTTTGTGGGAGATAGATGTACATGTCCATGAAGCACAGTGTACCCCAGACAGTATAAATCCCAACAGGAGTATTCCAAGATATATACTCATCTAACTGTCCAATGCTCAAGACAAAGAGAAAATCTTGATAGCATCAAGAGAAAAGAGAGCTATCACATACAAGGGAAGCTCAATAAGATTAAGTGCTGATTTCTCATCTGAAACCATGGAGGCAAGAAGTCAGTGCTATGACATAGTTAAAGTCCTAAAAGTAAAAACTTCCAGCCAAGAATTCTATATCCATCAAAGCTGGCATTTAAAAATGATGGAGAGTTCATAGTAATCACAGATAAACAGAAATTAAAGAGTATGCCAATAAGAAACCTGCCCTTCAAGAAATACTGAAGGGAGTTCTGCAGGTTGAAAGTAAAAAACAGGAGAGGGAGAGTTAGAAGAGATGGTAAGAACAACCAAAAACACAAAAAGAGAAAAAAAAAAACATATGCATAAACTCAAAGAAAATATGGCTAATGTAGCTAATTCTTTGAGAGTAATAACATGAATGCTAATGGATTAAACTCTCCAGTCAAGAGACACAGCTTGGCAGAATGGATAATGAAATATGTCCCATCTATATATTGTCTACAAGAAACCCATCTTAGACTCCAGGATTCAAGGAGAATGAATGTGAATGGCTGAAAAATAATCTTACAAGCAAACAATAGCAAAAAAGTGAAGGAGTAGCTATACTAATATCAGGCAAAATAGAAATTAAATGCAAAACAATTGTTAAGGGCAAAGATGGACACTATTAGTAAATGCAGTAATCTTTCAAGAAGAAAGAACAATAAAAAACATTTATGCTTATAACCAGGGTGCCTCAAAATATATGAAGCAAACACTGGAAAAATTAAGTGGAGTAATAGATGCCTCTACAATTATAGTAGGGGACTTTAATATACCATTATCACGATTAGACAGAACATCTCAACAAAGATTCAATAACAATCCAGACATGAATAATACATTAGAGAATCTGGATCTAATATACATATACAGAACACTACACCCAAATACAGTAGGATATACATTCTTGTCAAGTACACAAGGATCATACTCCAATATAGACAACATGCTAGGCCACAGAAAATTTCTCAATGAATTCAGAATGATTGATATTTTGCAAAGTAATGTATCTTAACACAATGAAATAATGCTGGAAATCAGTAAGGGCCTGAGATACAGATTTTGCAAAAAGATATGGAAGTTAAACAACACACTCTTATACAAACAGTTGGTCAAGGAGGAAATCTCAAAAGAAATCAGTAATTACCTTGAAACAAATGAAAATGACAACACCACATATCAAACCCTATGGGATGCAGCAAAAGTGATACTGAAAGGGAAATTCATAGCCATAAATGCATATATCAAAAAAGAAAGAACTAAATTCAAAGACCTAACTGCATACCTGGAGGAATTAGAAAAACAACAATCTATCTCCAAAGGAAGTAGAAAGAAGGAAATAACAAATATTAGAGCAGAACTAAATGAAATAGAAAAAGAGAAAGAACTAGAAAACAAAAACAAAACTAGTTCTTTGAGATCAATAAAATTGACAAACCCTAAGCTAGACTAACAAAGAAAAATAGAGAATATGCAAATACACAAAATAAGAAATGAGGAAGGTGATATGACCACTGACCCTACAGAATTAAATCGTATCACAAGAGGATACTTTGAAAAATTATATGCCAACAAAAGGGATAATTTAGAGGAAGTGAACAAATTCCTAGAAACTCACAAGCAGCCTACTTTGGTAAAAGAAGAAATTGATGAACTCAATAGACAAGTTACAAGTAACTAGATAAAATCAGTCATCAAAAACCTCCCAAATAAGATGAGCCCACGACCCAACAGCTGGTTAATTCTACCAAACACTCCGGAAAGAACTAACACCAATCCTGCTTAACCTCTTCCAGAAAATAGAAGTAGAAGGAACATTGCCTAACTCATTCTATGATGCCAACATTACCCTCATACCAAAGCAAACGAAAGATGCCACAAGAAAACATTACTACAAGCCAATCTCTCTCATGAAACTAAGGGCTAAAATCCTCAACAAAATACTTGCTAATCATATTCAACAACACATCGAATGAATTATACATTATGAAAATGTGGGTTTCATCCCAGGTATGCATGGATGGTCCAACATAAGAAAATCAATCAATGTAATACATCACATTAAAAGATCAAAAGAGAGAAATCACATGATAATCTCTAACGCAGAAAAAGCGTTAGACAAAATAGAGCACCCTTTCCTGATTAAAAAAAAAAAACACTGCAAAAGATAGGAATTGTGAGTTCTGATATAAATCCTTACATATACAGTCATCTGATATTCAACAAGGCCACCAAGCCCACTCAACAGGGAGGGAATGGCCTCTTCATCAAATGGTTCTTGGAGAACTGGATATCCATGTCCAAAAGAATGAGAGAGGAACACCACCTCACACCTTATACAAAAATAAACTCCAGTTCAATCAAAGATCTAAATACAAGAACCATGACTATAAAGATCTTGGAATATAATTTAGGGAATCATCTACAGGAACTTGTAATAGGAAATGGTTTCCTGAACTTCACACCCAAAGCATGAGCAGCAAAAGAAAAAATAGATAAATGGGACCTCCTCAAAACTAAAAACTTTTACACCTCAAAGGACATTAACAAGAAAATAAAAAGCAGCCTACCCAATGGGAGAAAATATTTGGCAACCATCTATCTGACAAGAGCCTAATATACAGCCTACATAAGAAATACTTCACTTTGAAAATAAAAAGTCAAACAACACATTAAAAAAAATGTACAAGCGACTTGAAAAGACACTTCTCCAAGGAAGAAATACAAATGGATAAAATGCATATGAAAAGATGCTCAACATCACTAGCTATTAGGGAAATGCAAATCAGAACTATAATGAGATACCATCTTACACCCATTAGAATGGTGGCTATTTAAAAAAGAGAGGACAAAAAGTGTTGTAGAGGATGAGGGGGAATGGGAACTTCATCCACTGCTGAGGGAAATATATAATGTTCAAGCCTTTGTGGAGGACAGTTTGGCTGTTCCTCAAAAACTAACTGTTGAACTTCCATATGACCCAGCAATTCCACTACATGGTATATCCCAGATGAATTGAAATCAAAGACACAAACAGATATATGCCCACCAATGTTTGTAGCAGCATTATTCACTATTGTGAAAAGTTGGAATCAAACCAAATGTCCATCAACAAATGAATGAATAAACAAAATGTGGTACGTACATACAATGGAATATTACTCAGCTGTAAGAAGGAATACATTGCTAACACACAGGGTAACATGGATGAATCTCGAGCACCTTATGTTGAGTTAAGCAAGCCAGACAATGGATGATGAATATTACATGACCTTACTGATACAAATTAAGCAAATTGAGCAGACTCAGAGAGCTATTGTCTGGAAGATATGTTTACAAGAAATTGAAAGTGAGAAGAAGTTTGTGAGCCAACACTCATATGAATGTAATCTATGATAAGGTGAAAGTGTGTAATTGTACATTGAAGAATATCACAGGATGGTAGTGATATTATTGGGAGGGGCTGTGCAGGTTTGACAGGTGTGGAGATTGGGGAAAGTGGGTTAGATGGTCCAAGGAACTAGAGGGGATGTGTTGGGGGAGGGACCAGGTGAACACGGGATTGGCGGGCATGTGGTTGAAAGTACAAAGTTGGGATTGCTCTTATGTCAATATGGCAAGGAAGGGTTACTGGTTTAAGGTGTTGGATGGGGACATTCAGGACAAGGCACACCTGGAGCAGGCTTCTAGGGAGTGTGTGAGTGATCATTTTGTCATAATGTGTTGTATCAGTCGTTGGAGACCAACATAATGACAGTGAAGGGTTTGGACTTCCATTCTGGTGAGGACCAATATATTTAAAAAACAGAGGGGTGGAAGTCTCTGTAGAATATGGGTGGTTCCTAATAGGGGAGGACAAACCAGTGGGTCAAGAACTCAGTGTTGTTGCAAATAATTATGAATCTTGTCATCCAAGGAGTGATGCTAGGATTTTGCCATAGGCCTTGAGGGCAGGGTGAGGGAGGAATTCAATAGATGGAACAGGGGGTATTGAGTGGGCAATGGAAGTGTTCTACATGATCTTGCAATGATGGAGACAGGCCATGATAATATCAACAAAATTTATAGAAATGTACAATCTAAAATGTAAACCATAATGTAAACCACATTTATCAGGATTAGTAGCTTTGTTTCACTATTTGTATATCCATTATAATAAAGGAACCATGCACATATAAAAAGGTATTAATATGGGAAAGGTTGAAAAGGGGGAGGATGTTGGGTATACAGGAGTCCCCTGTATTCTGTATGTGGTTTTACTGTGATTTCTTTGAAAACAAAATTTAAAAAGTAAGACACTGTGTAGTAAATGGAAGAAAATTTCTCTGTACATACAGGACACGAGAGATTACAGCGATGAAAGGCAAAATATTGAAAAAAATTCTTTTTCAATATTTTTCATTATTTTTTATGATCCCAATGATTTAATTTTATTATCAGTTTTTTAGATTTTTATGTATTTTATTTCTTATTTTAAATTTATCATTATTAATTAATTTTGCTAATAATTGTATTTGGTTATTTTATTGGCTACTTTTTTGAAGAAACTTTGGATCACAAAAGAGTTACAACTGGGGCAGGGGTGTAACACTGGTGTGGGTTTTAAGTGATGGGGGATATATGGGAGGAAGTTCACCTGGGCATACATATAAGCTATATAATTGTGTTCAAATGTTCACGAGGTATTGTCACAGTGGGTGGAGAATCACACAATAAATGAGAGAATATTAAATTCCCATCCTGGAGAGTTCAGTGATATTTTCTAATGGAGCAGCAACAGTCCCCCAAGGGCAGGGAAAATGACTGGTGATGGAGGATGATCCATTGATGGGTCCTTGATATTGATGACTATGCTTATGAGTGTTTGCTCTGGAAATTGAAACTTAGCCTCGTGTTATGGGGTGCCTAAGGGTTGCTTCCTGAGGGCCTCCTTGTTGCTCAAATGTGTCCTCTCTCTGAGCCAAACTCAGCATATAAATGCATTACCTTCCCCCAAGCATGGGACATGACTCCTGGGAATGAGCCTCCTTGGCAATGAGGGTTTGCTGCCAGGCACCAATTAGCAATGCAACTGGAAAGAGACCTCAAATAAAAGAGGGAAATGTTAAAGACAAATGAATTTATATGGCAAACAGATATGAAAGTGAGTTGGGAGATCATCCCAGAGGTAACGCTTATGCACATCTTAGCAGGATCTCATCAACTGACAAAATGGATATACCCCAAATAGTGGGGCTCCTGAGGGCTCTGGAGACACCCATTTCCTATGGTCAGGGCAGATAGCTCTAGAATTTGGTGCCTTGCTATTGGGCTTTTTTTTTTTTTTTTTTTTTT
>JAQZBX010010426.1:0-33396 GCA_029593785.1 Cabassous unicinctus | reverse complement strand
GTAGACCACACTCTATCCCACACAGTCCTGCATGATATATGTTGATGTAAAATGGCCTATATCTGTCATTGTAATGTCACTCAGGATAATTCCCAAGTCACAAAAAAAAACCTGTATTACAACTGCTTTTCCCTCTCCCTGCCCAAAGTGTCCAGTGGCCACTGGCTACACAACAATAATCTATTTTCTTCCATTGCTTGAATCACAATATGGCTACAACAGAATGCCAGTAAATCCACTCTAGTCCAGAGCTCTTCCCTCTATCCTGAGGAATCTGGGATGGTGATGTCCACTCCACCTCCAAGTGAGAGGGGGCTTATATCCTATGCTTAAGATGGATGGGATTATCCTGCCTGCAGCTGCAGACTCTCTTCATTATCTGGGATGGCCATTGTCTATCATCATCTCCCTGTCAAGTATCTTGCATGAGTCCATTGAGCTGTAGAGTAGGAGTTGCAGGTCCATTGAGATTCCGGGCACAGCTGGCACATGGTCAGCTCAAAGGCTCTGGTCTCTAAAGTACACCTAAAAACTCCAGCACCACATATAGGTTTGAATAGAAGGGACTGATGGACAATGTGCAGGGAGGACTTATTTGAGTCTAACTCTTGTCACTCTCAGGAACACAGATTCCAAAGTAGAGCCCACTGATAAGGCATCAATCTCTGGAGCTATCCCCCATTTTACAGGACCTGGGTATCTCCAGAGCCCTCAGGAGCCCCTCTGTTTGGGATGATATCCACTTTGGTGTTCTATGAGATTCTACTGAGGTGTATGTAAGCATTATGTCTGGGATGACCTCCTGACTCTTTGCAGTTCTTTTGCCATATGAACTCATTTGTCTTTACCTTTCCTTCTTTTATTGAAGGTCTTTTTCCAGTTGTATTGCCAGATGGCACTTGGTAATAATCCCTTGTTTCCAGGGAGGCTTATCCCCAGGAGTCTTGTCCCATGCTGGGAGGAAGGTAAGTCATTCATGTGCTGAGTTTGGCTTAGAGAGAGGCCATATTTTTGCAACAAGGAGGCTTTCTGGTTGCAATCCTTAGGCACTCCATAACAATAGGCTAAGTTTCAATTTTAAGACCAAAGACTCATAAGGCTAGTCATCCAAAACAAGAACCTATCAGTGGACCATCCTCCTTTGCCAGACACTGCCCCTGCACTTGGGGGAGTGTTGTTGCTCCCATGCAGAATATGGCAGAGCTCTCCAGTCTGGGAATTCAGTATTCTCTCATTTACTCCACCCACTGTGACCATGCCCCACCCTTGATCATTTGAACAATTTTATATATCTTTTATATAGAGAGAGGTAAACTTCCTTCCATGAAACCCCCATCCCTGACACACTCTACCAATGAGCCTCTCCCACCCCTGTTGCAACCCTTCTGTGATTCAAACCTTCCTTAATGATGAAGCCTTTATAATAGCCAAATACCATTAATAGGAAAATGAAATAATAATGATAATTTTAAATGTAAGAAATAAAATACATGGAAACTTAAAAAAAAACTAAACATAAAATTACAGGATTGAGATATTCAAAACATGGGAAACAAAAAAAAATTTTTAAAAATTGTTTTGACATTTTTCCTTTTATCACTGCATTATCAGGTGTCCGGTCTGTACCGTTGCACCTTCCCCCTCTCACTCCCCAGTGTCTCCCAAATTTTCATTTGATTTTCAATGAACTTTTAGGTCACAGCATAGTCATACACAGAATACTAGAGACTTTCATATACCCAACCTCCTCCCCCTTTCCTCACCCCATATTAAAACCTTTTAGTATGTGGATGGTAACATTGTTATAACTGTTATACAGATAGTGAAACATAGCTTCTAAATACTGTCAATGGTTTACAAGATGGTTTACATTTCAGAATGTACAATTTAATAATTTTTGATAATATTTACCATGTCCTGTGTCCATCACTGTATGGTAATGAAAAACATTTCCTCTGACCACTGAGTACCCCCTGTGTGATCTATTCTATTCCTCCCTCCCCATCCCCCTGGGGCACATGATGACCCCCTGTCTTGACTCATTGGTTGACAAGATTCATAGTTACATGCAACAAGATGTCTTTACACACTGATTTATCCTCGCCTATTAGCATCCACCCTTGCTCGTAAGAGACTCCCACCTGTCTGTTTCTATGTGAATCGTTCCTCTCAAAGATGGGGGTCCACCTCCTTTCCGCTCACCGCGTGGGTCTCCACCCACTGACACAACACATGATGACAGGCTGAACACTCACACCCTCCCCAGAATCCTGCTCCAGATGTGCCCAGTCCTGAAAGGCCCGAACCAACACCTTAAACCAGTGATACTCCTTTTTCACATTGCCTTAAGAGCATTCCCACCCCTGCACTTTCAACCTCATACCCACAAATCCTGTATATGCCATTTTATATCTCTCCACTACATGCAGGACTGTGGGGGTGAGAGTGTAGACTACAAGGTGAACTACGGTACATGCTCAGTAGCAATTCCCCAGGATGTGTTTATCAATTACAATGAATATGCCACACTAATGAAGGATGTTTAGGTTGGAGAGTGTGGGGAGGGTGGTACATGGGAATCCGTATATTTTTTGTGTAACATTTATGTAATCTAAGTATTTTATTAAATAATTCTAAAAATTAAAAAAATACATTTTTGCAAGTTAAAAAATAAAATAAGATACATTATTTGTTACGTCAATAAAGAATAATTAATATCAGATTTGATAAGGCAAGGAAAAATGTAATTTTTGAGTCAATATCTGTATTAGTCAGCCAAAGGGGCATTGATGGAAAACACCAGAAATCCATTGGCACCCATAAAGTGTACTCATTTGGGGTTGAAACCCACAGCTACCAGGCCACAAATCATAAGTTACTTTCCTCACCAAAGTCTATTGCCATATGCTGGAGCTAGATGTCTGCTGACATATGCCAGGGCTCAGGCTTCCTGGGTTCCTCTCCTCCCAGGGCTCACTTCTCCACAGGCACAGCAGCTTTGTCCTGTCCACAGGGTCAGCTGTAGACTAGGAGAATCTCTAGGCTCTGCCTGTCTCCAATATGCCAGCTGCAGACCATCAGGTGAATGGCTCTGTCTCTTTCCCTGGGGCTTCTGTTGTGTCCAAGAGCTGTCACTATTCTCTGTGTTCTTCTCCTGTGTGTTCACTTCCCAGACTCCAGCTCAACACTCAGCATCAGAACTCCAACTCTGCCCTTTGCCACGTCTTTTTTCTGTAAGTCTTCACCCACCAAGGGGCAGAGACACAATGCCCTACTGATGTGGCCCAGTCAAAGCCCTAATCATAATTTAATCATGCCCAGAAGAACATATCAGTTTAAAAACAATCCAATATCTATTTTTGGAATTCATAAATAATGCCAAATGAATATTAAAATAGCACACCTCATCCAAATAAATAGAAGAGAAAAATTGAACAAAAGAAAGCATTCAGGAGAAAACAAAGAACATAGAATAGAGAGCACAAATAACACATGAAAAGAAGACAGATTTAAATAAGTATTATTATTATACTGAATTTTATGAATTATATTTAATACAATTATATTTAACATTTATAAATAATGAATATAATTTTCCTCTTAAAAATAAAAAATGTCATGTGGATTAAAAACAAATATTTCTTATAGATATAAGACACTCATCTAAGACATACAGCAAAGTGTAAAAGGTAGAAAATGATATACTATGTAAAACTTTAAAAATAGTAAATTTTACTTTACTTTGACAATGTCAGATAAAAAGACACTAAGGAAAATACTAGAAATTGAGTGCCTTTTCATAATGATAAAAAGGTTTGAATTCCAAGAAAAATATAGCAATTTTTTTATTCTTTTATTTTTTAATAGTGCATTTTTAAAAGAAATTGTAAGTTAAAACAATCATTCATACCATACATGACTCCCATACATCACCCTATCAGCAACACCTTACATTATTGTGACACATTTCATACAAATGCTGAAAGAACATCATAATACTACTGCTATCTATAGTTCATACTCATATTTTGGGTATTTTTTCCACAAACCATCCTATTATTAACACCATATATTAGAATTTTGTTATAGTCCATGAGAGATTGTTCTCATATTTGTACTGTTAACCACAGTCCATCATTCACCATGGGTGTCACTGTGTTATATGGCCCTCTGCCTTGTTCAGTCCATCCAAAGTGTACATTCAGTGGCTCTCAGTTTCATCACAGAGTTGGGCTGTCATCAGCTCTGGAAACAGAGCATTTTTAAATTTGTACAGAAAGAATAACACGGCTTATGAAAAGTGACAGAAGCACAATGTCACAGACTTGAGGAATTTTTTTATCTCTCTCAGCAATTGATAGAATAAGCAGAGAAAATTTAATGAAGTTATTGAATATTTGATCCTGTGAATAATAAATTTAACCTAATGCCCAACATACTGAACAGCAAAGTGCACAATTTTCCAAGCCCTTAGGTGGGGCAAGAAGGAGAATACTACAGTCCTCCTATCATAGGTGCTGATAAGCAGGGAAGAAAACTGGAGGCAAACAGAAGGGGGCAGATGTGGACTTGTTCTGATGACGGGACAGAGGGTATACTGATGGGTTGAATGTGGGGTGGAGGGAAACCTAGAACTCAAGAAAGGCAACAAAGCAGTTACGAGAACACCTGTCAATTGGAGTTCCTGAAAATGGAGCTGGAGGAGCAGCAGGTTCCTGGGAGTCACCCACAGTCCATATTGGCATGTTAGATATCTACATGGAGGCATCATAAATCAGCTGTGTGTCTATCAGGACTGTGCAGAAAGAAACAGAATAGATAGATAAGTGCAGAACTACATGTCAATACAGTTGGTGTTTAAAGCCAGGGTGCTCCAGTGAGGGAACATGGTGCTCAAGAAGGCAAGGTGTCCAAGGACTGAGCCTTGAGGAAACACTTATGCTGAGAGGCTTTGGAGAGTCAGCAAACTCAGTAGAGGGGCAGAGTGGAAAGGGCAGTGATGTCAGATGAATAACAAAGAAAGAGGTGAATGTAGTAAACCAGAAACTAACTGATTTCAAGGGAGTGAGAATGACTGTGTGTCTAATGTGGCTGATGGAATAAATTAGAACAGAAAAATGTGAGGATAACAGAAATGTTCTAAAATTGGATCATGGTGAGGGTTACATCACTCTGCATTTACAAAAATAAAAGGATATTTAATTTTATGAATTTTACAATATGTCAATAATACCTCAATAGTTGTTTAAAAATATTCACATACACCTGACTTATGGTGAAGCTTTTCTACTGCTATGTAGTCACCAGGGTAAATGAAAACAAATGTTTATAAAAAGGACTTGTACATGGAAATTCATGTCTGTATTCTTAAGGCTCTGAATTTGAAGCAAAAGAAAAATCCACCATGAAAATAGATAAACATTTTGTAACGTATTTGATGCCAAAGAACTCAATGATAAAAGCAGAGAGAAGTGCTAATTCACACACACCAATAACAAATTTCAAAATATTGTTTTGAGCTAATGACACATGCACCAGAGAGTATATTCTGATTTATTTCATTTTTAGGAATTACACAAAGTGGCAAAAATGATGTGTGGGGATAGAAATCAGAAGAGAAGCTGCATGTGCATGGAGGGGTTTGGGTATTTATTGAAGGTACATGAGTTGTTTTCTAAATTAATGGAAATTAATTATTCATATCTTAATAGGATTTTTGAATACTGTGGGGTATGGTGGAGTGAAAGATTATAAAATTTAAGTCATTCAGTTTAGATTGGCACATTTCACTGCATTTTAATTTTACATCACTTAAAAAATTGAAAAGAGTGAAAGAATGATCATTAGAATGTAATGGAGACAAGGAAGTTTTATTTTCCAAGTCTCCCCTCCTCCACTTCCCACCAGATCCTCTCACTGATGATCTGACCAAGCTGCCAGTTCCTGTGTGTTCCAAGTTGAATCCTTGGGCATTCTCTGTGGTTTGTTGTGACTGAAATATCCATGGTTACTAGGCAGAGCCCAGTGGGATGCTACTCTGCCATAGAAGGGCTGTGAACCTCATGCCTGATATTGGGCTAATCATTGAGAATCTGCAAGAAGTTGTCATGGAGCTGGTGCTAAAGGACATGAGTCCAGGCCTCACATTCCACAGCCTCCTTCTGTCATCAGCTTACTGTTGGGTTCCTTATTGTTGTTAAGGCTTGTCCTGTCTATTGGAAGAAACTGGTTTTATATAAGAGAAGAAAAGTAGCATGTTGACACACTGGCTGCATGAGTGAAGTGTAATGCAAGCTTCTTGTCAGGATTAGTTTGATCACAGAGTTTTACAGAGGCTGTGCCATCTTTAAATGCCAGGTTAGAGAAAGAGACTTTAACAATATACAGTATTATAGATACCTACAGAAACACAAAGAGATTGAAAGAGATGTTGAGATTAACTTCATTGGCTCATAAACTAAAGGAATAGAGAACCAAAGGCTCCAAACCAGAAGAGGTGTTAATGGAGACCCTAGATACAATGAAGTCTCTCAAAAGGGTCTTGAGAACAACCAGAGCACAAGGCCATTTCCTAACAATGTGCGGGACCATCCACCCTCTGATGGCCTTTCCTCCAGGGTTGGGTCTGGGAGTTAAAACAATGTTGTCCCCTTCCCTCCACTCAGGCCTCCTGAGACTCCAGACCATGTTAACCCACCCAGCCTCCCAATGAAAGTCTTGGAGGCCAGTGGATCCAATAGGTCCCTCTCCATTGATTGGATTTCCTCCATCTTCTCATCCTGGACAGAGCCACAAACACTTCCTTCTTTTAGATGACAAGTCTATCAACTTATAGAAAATTTTTTCTTTTCAAAGAATGATTGAATAATGTCCTAGTAATCAAAGAAAGTCCTATTTAAATCTTTACTCAAACTGAAACTTAATCAAACTACATAACCCAAAACAATATTTTCTGTTTTATTTATACATTATTTATATCTTAAGTGATCTTAAATGATCTATTTTTACTTTATTACTCTATATTTTATAAATATTGTATTTTACTTTAAATATATATATAATATGCTTAGCCATAAGATGCATTTAAACATCAGCAACAATATTTTTAAGCAGAGGTGAATTGCTAATACTCAATTCCTAACTATATACAACTTTATTTTTTAACTAAATATGTTAGTTAAAACATTAAAAAATATATTTTGAGGTAAAAAATGTACTCTTAGAGAGAATTTTATATCATTTAATATTTATATTCTAAAATAAGAAAGGTTAAAAAACAAAATTGGCCAGTTCACATATATTTTCTTTTTCTGCCATGTGTTACACTGAGTTTTCTGACCATGAAGAAATCTTACTTGGACAATTTGTAGAAATCTCCACATCCCATTTCTCATGCCTCTCCTTCACCATCTGACACACTTCACGGGAATGCTGAGGGAGCATCAGGGGTTTCCCTCCAACAGAAAGAGCTGGCAACCCCAGAATTAGTATTTTCTTTCAGAAATATCACTCCTTCTATAGACAATGAGCACCAACTGGGGATTAGTAGTGTTGGTGGAAGGAAAGCAGGAAGTGACATTTTGAGGATGTTGCATGGGGAAATAAGACAAAGGACAGAAAAATCATTGTAAGAAGGGAAATGATTTCTTCTCAAACTAGAGTTTGGATCTGGGTATAGAATGGTAAAGATGAGAAAGAATGTTGCTGTCCTCATGGAGTTGATATTTGTTGGGGGATAGATAATGAACAGGGAAATTAGAGAGAGCACAGAGGATGTCATGTGAGGATAAAGTAAAGGAGAAGAATGCACAGGAAAGGAAGGAGTGATGGGTGTGGGAATGGTGGCTTGAGAAAAAACATCAGGGAATCTCCTGTAAAGAGGGACACATGAGCAGTGCACAAAGCTGGGGATAAGCACTGCAGGCTAAAGGCACAGGTCAGGTGATGGCTATGAAGTGGATGAGAGAGGGTTTTGCTTGAGCATCAGCCAGAGGCCTGAGAAGATTAAATGCAGTGAATGAATGGTGGCCAGAGTGGTGGAGGGTAAATGTTGTCACAAGGGTAAAGTTTAATTTTAATGTAAAAGAACACTGGCTGTGATGTGGGGAAAAGGGTTTAGCAGGAAGAACTGGTGGAGACACTGACAGGGATTCTTTAATATGTGAATGTTTATTGCTGCACTGGGATAGGGGTATTTTGGGAACAATGGAGACAGCGAGAAGTGTTCAACTCTAGGTTTTGTTCTGCAGAAATCTATGGGTGTTCTTTACCTCCCTCTCTTTTGTGAGAGTTTTGTTCTCCACCTTTCAGGCCAGAGTCTGTCCTCAAATATCTGGTGGTCCTGACCACCCTTTCACATCCCTGAGCTTGGGGAGAGCAGCTGAGTGGGGCTCTGTGTGCCTGGGTGAGGTCTGTGTCTCTCAGGAATCCTGCAGATTTACTGGCTGAGGAACCACATGGGTCTGTGTTGGTGGCCTTGGGCAGCTTCAGATCTCCACAAAAGCATCCCCCACGCTCCTACCTGTGGGTAATGAGCCTGACCAGTAGCAATTTTGCAACTAAGAGGGGCAGCGGGAGGTGGGCTCAGTCTACAGGATTTTTGGGGCTCCACTTTCAGTAGATTTTTAGCCTCCACCTCACCAATATCTGCTTCCACAAGTTCACAGCCTCTATCTTGTCTTTCCCATCTAGTGCAAAGCTGTGGTGGAGAAGGGAACAGATACCTGACTGTGCAGAGTGGAAAGAAATCCATTTGTCTAACTCTTCTTTTCTATGGGTTACTTAACTATTTTTTACTTACAGTTTCTGCCTAGTAACAGTAACATATTTCCTATTGCTGTGGGCACCAACAGCCCACTGGCCTGAGCACCCATTGGCTTAGCCCACTGTCTCTCTGACTACCGAAGGCTGCCTAGAGCCCACTGCAGCATTGCCTTAGACTGGGTCCAGTCTAGTCATTTGTGGCTCCCTCTTTCCACTGGCCAAGGAGGCTAGTGCCAGCTCTGGAGCTGGGTCCAGACTGTTCAAGCTCAGTCTTCACCTCAGACTATCAGGGTGGGTCTTTTTACCATGGCTTGGGATGTGTCCCATCCAGGGGTCTTCACTGTTTTTGGTTCAGTTCTGGCATAGTGGGCAGACTGGGTTCCAGGGGGAGAATGGCATCTATGTAGGGTCAGATGGTCCTGCAGAGCTATGGGAGAGCCTCATCCTCAGTGTGAGGTTAGGAAAAAATGGGCACCTGTGGTGGGGGTCCAGTCTTGAGGGACCCCCATAAGTGTCATGACCAGAGTGTGTCTGTAAAATGGACACTTGTGGTGGCAAGTTAGGGCTGGATTTTGACCTGCATTTTAAACCTAGGGGAAGGTGGGTGGGGGATATTCTGTGATTTTCTAATTTCCAACCTAAGCTTTGGAGTGCTGAAATTAAACTCTAATGTGACACTTACACCTTTATTTACCTGCTGGGAAATTGAACAGCCCAAGTCTCCCACTGGCCAGTGATATCCAATCCTGATTTTTGGGAACCTGTCTTCTGACTAGTAGTCTATTTGCAGTTCCCCTTGGCTGGGGCTAAACTTACTTAATAATAATGATAATATCCCTTATTAAATTGAAGGTTTAACTATTGACAGGCATTTAGTTCAGCTGTACTTTACATAAGGAGTAATCACTTTTTTAACTTTTCTTTTTGAAAAGAATTTCCTTTGATTATGCATTAGATTTTATGTATTTGGATGAACATACATATCTGGTTATATAATTGTGTGTTTAGTGTATTCAGGAAATCATGCTTGCATATGCATTGCATGATAAAAAAAAGGGGGTTGGATAACTCCATCCCTGGGTGGGAATTTTACTATGTAAATTAAGCAAGTTGAACTGAGTAGAGCCAGGGGATTCTCCTGCACAAGTCTGGGCAACCACGTGAAACTGGTTTTCATACTTCATTGCTTCAAACAAATGTTCTTGACCACAAGAAATGGAATTTGGCATCAAAGGAAGGTTGCATCTCATTACTTCTAATTTACATATAATTCTTTCCTTTGTATTCTAGAAAAAGGGAACAAACAATTTTCTTTCAGGTATTCTGTCACCTTACATCCATCATTTGTATTTAATTTTTCATATGTATTTTTTCAAGAGACATGTCTATGAAAGGGACAGTTAAGCAAGGCAGTTTTGAAGGATTTTTATTGAATTGATTCATCATGAACAACAGAAAAGTATAATGCAAACACCTCCATAAATATATTTGACCCTGTCTTGGTGTTTTATGGGTTTTATATACATGATGGATTCTTTCCCATGTGAAGACTCTTCCAAAGGATTCATCCACACATGTTTACATGCAGAGAATATACCCAGAATTTTTAAACAAAACCACATGAAATACCCTTAATGTCTTGTTAGGTATGTATGAATGTGTGTATGTATGAATGAATGTATATATTTAGAGGCAATTGTGTGACAATTCCTTTTGTAGTGGATAAAAAATTAATAATAGCAAACTGACTTTTTTAAATTAGGGAAAAGACCAAAATGTTTCTCTCATGACACTGAATGTCCTGGTCTTCAGGTCACACCTCCACTTTAGGCAGCTGATTCAACAAGGCTGGCTGAGTGTCAGTAGTACTAGTAGGGATCAAATTCACTCCAGGCTATAATTACTCATTCAGACATTCACACTAACAGAGATGTACATCGATACCTTTTGGGTTCATGTATAAATATTACACATTTTATGTATTTTATATACATATACTTAAAGGTACAGAACATGGATTATTTATCACTCTCTAAACATTGTCAACTCCTAAGGACTTCAGTGTTGTCAAAACCCCTTAAGCATTTAAACCAGCCCCTGGTACCATGCATCATGTCTCTCCTTTTATGTTATTAGCTAAGAGGGTCACTGCAACCCCTAAAACAATAAAGGTGTCTACCCCATCTCCAGTCAGCAATAACCCAATATCACTAGATTTACAGTGTACATTGCCTCCAAACTGGCTCTGTTTCATAGTGCTGGAGGGCACTATGCACCATGCTAGTGAAACACTAAAGCCTACATTTCTGTTCTCTCAAAAACCAACAGTGCTCAGTATGCTGTGTGAAAAATCTACCAAGTGAAACCATAATTGCCAAAGTAATGTGAAAAAAATCCTAAGTAAAAATAATTGGCATTATGACCAGCTCCCATGGAGGGACATCATGTATGATATTGCATATCTACAGTTCACCCATTGGCAGCTCATGACTTAGGGCCTATGGAAAAAACTTCAACTATCATCTAGTTACTGAAAAACATCTCCTTCTCTGGGTACCTAGTAAACATTTAAGTTTACATCCTTAAGCTAAATCTTCTTGCTTCACATGACCTCATCCAAAGTCTTCCTTGACTAGGCTGCCACCATGGCAGTTACACACAAACAAATGGACTGATGGGAATGCAGAAATGTGCCAGCCTCCAGTAGCTCCATTTTTACTTGGAATATCCTTCCCTTATCCTTAACTAATTGGAGTAATTGTTTAATGTCTATAAATCATAGCCACCCTTCCAGATGGCAACTCCCCACACCAATTAGTTCCTACCCTTACTCTGCTTCTGTTAAATATGTCTCTTCTATTGACAAGAAACATGTCAACAAAATCCACTCCATACCTTGTGTCACTCTGGGATGGCCTCACCTGTATGATAGCAGAACATGGAGTCCTAGATGCTCAAGCAGCCTTTTGTCTCAAAAGAAACAATGGGAGACTTAAAAAAACCTCCTCCCTTAAACCCCCCTATCTTGCTGCAGGGATAATGCCCTGGAGAGGACTGGCAGATAAACTTAAACCATATGCCATCTTCCAAGGGCCATAAGTATCTCTTCATGCCAAACTGGTAGGGATATGTGAGATGAAAGAAAGACATGTAGAAACATGTCTATCTTGTTGAGTAATGAGCATTTATTTAGGGGGCTTACACGGGGTCCTCATCTTTGGTATTGGGAAGATGAGATGGTTCCAAGCCTAGCCCTGGCCTAACCCTTATCCTTGGTGGCAGGAAGAGAGATAGCACAGCCCAGGCTTGACATCTGCACTCACCACCAGAGGAGGGTTTTTTTTTTTAATGAGGCATGTCATTGTGCAGCAGGGGAAAGGGAGCTATTTTCAAAGGAATGAAGTGAAGGCTCACCAACAAAAAGGAGAAGAAACAGATCCTAAAGGAACAGATGTTTTCTGCAAGGCAGGAAAAGCTGATTGATATTGTGGTGATTATAAAAGGTGATTAGACAGTTTGGGGAAGACATACACAATGGCAGGCTTCTGGAAAAACCGGTTAAAATCCTAGTGCAAGTTCCACTGAGGAGTCACCAGTCACAGGGACCAGATATTTTAACTATATAAGGATGCTGCTATTTGGAGTGGGGGAAAAAACTGGAAGTGTTAAGGGAGAAAATGCGAAGTCATACATGCTAAACTATCCAGAACTCACCCTCCACACCCCTGGTGGTGATTAAACAGTCCAGGCTAGGGTGAGAAATGGACAGTGAGGATCCTTTTAAATACGCACACCCACAGTGATGTGCATGGGGTCACAGCTCAGCCCACAAGTCCTGGCACAATTAATGGCTCTGAGAACCATAGTGGGGCTTTGGGTGACGCTGTCTTGCATGCACCTGTGTCAGAGGAGACAAATTACTGACCACAGTAATTAATCCAAGTCCAGTTTGGCCTATGCTCTTTGAGTCCCAGCTGGTGCCAAATTGGTGCCCTCACTAGAGAAAATTGGGGTCATGGTTGAGTATATTTGTCATGAATATGAACCTCCTGTGAATTGGGGAAGCTGTGTCCACTCCACTTGAAACTGGGTGGACTCTGTAACATCTGTGAACAATAGAAGAGGAAGAAAGACACAATTCTGGTTTATAACTCAAAAGGTGTGGAAGTGATATTTTCTACTTCATGTCTCTTGGATCACTATTTTTGTGATTCCTGAGGCACAGGTAAGGAGTCTGATCATCCTGAGACCATCATGATGCAGTGGTCATTAGCATGTGTCTGGTTGACAGAACCAGTTGAGACCAATCTTCCTGTCATCCTTTCCAAGGCAGCAGAAATGTGAGTTTATATATCAGGGCTTATGAAACTTGGGCAGATACCACCTGCATTCCATCAAGTGACCCTGGATCGGACCATGTGGAAGAGGAGAATCATCCAGATGAGCCTTCATATTCTTATGATTATTCTTGGTAAGATGGGTTATTATACAGAGTCAATGTTATAGCATAGAATAATGTGTATAAATGATAATGGCCTATTATTTTTGCCTATTATTTTGTCAATTATATGTTTGCTCCATCAAAACTTCAGTAATAAATATAAATCTCATTAAGAAATATGAAAGATAACAGAATCAAGTTCCTAATAGATCAGTTTACTAGGATGCTAACCTGTTTTTCCAGAAGGCTTCCATGGCATCTGTCTTCCCCAAACTGCCAAATCATCTCCTATAATCAATCCAATATTGATAAGCCTTTCCTGCATATACACATATTGAATATGTATATGTCATATATATATATATATATATATATGAAATTTACTTAGTACATATCAATAGGTTTCCTGAGAAAATGTTTGCCAATGATTATCACATAGGACTGGGAATGGGATGTCATGTTCTTTGGGATTTTAATTTTCACAGTACCTTGTTTCATTTTATGGTGCAATTCCGTTGTCTTCTAAAACATCAAGAGCAGAATTTAAGGAAAATCCAGAGAGCAAATGAGGTCCTGGAAATTCCATCTTGTCCTGCCCTCATATGGGCACTTGAAAGTTGGGTCATTTGCTTGTTTTGCTTGTTTTGACCTTTTTGCCACTTCTCTCTTAATTCTAATTTAAACGGAGGAAACATATACTACAAATTCTAGAGATTTTTATTACTGGAGAGCATTTTGTGTATTTTATGAATTATATTTACACAAAATGATTAATGTATTTCTTTCTAAATTACTGTAAGCACTACTTCATCACATTTTCTTCACTGAAAGGATGGATTTGGTGATTCCTGAAGGATGAAAGGCTTTTCTCTGAGATAGCAAGGAAGAAACAGAACATTAGGTCATAGGTACTTAAAAAAGGGAAGATTGATATAGGAAGCAGCATGTGTATTTTTCCTAAACTGGCTCTCATGAATGGAATGAATGGTATATTTAAATATTTCTAGCAAATATAAAATATTCATTAGTGAATATTTGAACTCAATTAAATACATGTTCCTACAAGTAATATCATTTATCTGTAACATCCCTTTAAGATGAAACATTCTACGTCACCATGGTTATCTTGTGTTTATTGGAATCCTATGTTGTCTTGGTTCTTTCTTATAAAACTCCCTCAGTGTTTCTGGTCACTCAGAGTTTCATCATTTCATTAATTACTGGATATTTTCATGGAAATATCTCTAGAATGGAAAGTATTTCCTCTCTGTTATGGGAAGGTATTGTCTGAATATATTTCATCATCCAATTCTATCAACTGTGAGGCCAATATTTGCTTGATTTTGTTTAGAGGGGTTCCTATTATAATTTTCAACTTATTTCCAACATTAATATATAATTCAATTAGGGATACCAATGACAAAGTATACACTTCTAGATAAATATTGTGTTCATTAGAATAATAAACCAACTGACAGTCAACAAATAATCTTATTATTTCCAATAAATGAAATGGAAACTCATCAATTAATATTTCCAGCTATCATTAGTGGTGTTAAAAAACATCCCATACATACATCAATTGCCTTAAAATTCACTTTATGATTGGAAAAAATAACTGGTAAGTCAGTGATGCTTTTGAATTATGAAGATCGCTTTATTGAGGAAATTAAATTTTGACAAGATATTTTCACCAGTTTGCTTGTAGAGGGTGTATTGTGTTCAGCAATTATGGAAGTGGCATTCTAGAGAAGATGACTGTGTAGATACAGTACACTGTCTACAAAACCAAGGTAGTATAAGGAACAATTGATTTATTCTTACTATCAAATCACAGTCTGCAAAAGAAGGAGCAAACTGACAAATCTAGTAATGTATGTTATTTAATTTCTATTTTCACTGAGCTAAATGTCTCACATAGCTTCTTAACAATTTTTGGCATAAGAAACTTTAGTTACAGTTGTACCCAATTCCATTCAGTCATAGTTTAAAATGAAATTTTTCCCATGTGTCATTTTACCCCTGGTAACTGTATCCACAAACAGAAAAAGGCATACATAACTTTCTAAGCTAAGTAGATCTGTGCAAGAAGATGAAACTCTAGCTCTGTTCTGCCTTTTTAGCACTTGGATGTGGGGATAATTACAGAAATTCTCTGTGCATTTGTTTCTTCACATGACAAGAAAGGAAAAGGATGAAATCATTGCCTTTAAATACCCTATTTGGAAAAAAGAGAACAAGGACAGTGCTCTTTAATCAACTGAAATTCAATATGTAGAACTGATAGCACCAGAGAATCTGTGATTGGAGGCAAGCCTAAGCCATGAGCCCCCAGCCTCCACAATATCCTCTATGTTGGTTGCTCTCTGGAGAATGTTATCTGATGCTCAATGGATTTTCTCACTTTGGCCATGTTTTTTCATTATCCAAACCATGGATTCATGTAAGCACAGAAACTGCAAAAAAATGAGACAGATGATATTTATTCTTCATACATTTTATATAAAATCAGCCAACCTTGATTTAATACTAGAAGATGCATACATAACAAAGTTGGCAAAAATCCTCTAGATATCTTTATATATATATACACACATATATATTTTTTTCATTCTAACTACTGACCTGGTTTTAGTTCATTTTCATTATTTCTTTAGATTCCCAAGATAGGCTCACCCTAGCTCTAAGCTGGACATTTTTGCCTTTTCTGATAATGAATAGTATGCTCATTCAGCAGAGTGTTCTAATATAGCAATAGGATTATACAACTGGGCTTTTGATTATAAAGATTCCCTTTTATTCTAAGTAGTTAGAGTAATTTTTAAAAAAGATTCTCATGATTTGGAGGAGAAAGGAGGAAGTAACAAATTAGATGAACATATAAATTTGATTGTACACTTCTCAAAGTTTTCAATCATTTCCTTCTCATAGAATTTTAAAACTATACTGTAAAATATATAATATTTGAATTTTAATAATGATCATGGACTTATTAAATCCCAGGGATAGGAAAGATGGCATTATGGCAGCAGAGTAAGGAGCTCCAAGTGACAGTTCATCTTACAGTGGAGTTAATAAACAGCCAGAGGTATCTAAATCACTGGTTTGGGAGATACTGGAGACCATAAAACCATCCCACAAAATCCTTGGAAGAATGGAAGGAAGAGACTGCCCAGCTGAAGTGAAGATTTCAGAGTAGAGTGCTCTATATTGCGGAGGCTGGTGCTCACACCCTGTTCATAGTGCAAGCTGCCTTGGAAGCTATTCCTTGACTGGAGTTGGAATGTCAATTTCCCACAAACAGGGGAGGAAGAGATGGTTGAGCACCGATTTCAGCTCCAGGTTAGTAAATTCATTTGGCTAAAGTTCAATCTTAAGAACAGCTAAAGTTTGAAACCACAAGTCAGAAAGACGCTGGTAGCCTCCATTTTAACTCCATTCCTGGCATGAGGGGAAGCAGGGCTGATTGAAAATCAAAGTGAAGGTAGGGTCTTGCTTCTTTACACCTAGGCCAGATTGCAGCTCAAGCCTAGGCTTCAGCCCCACTTCCAGCAGTGAAGAAGCTGGTGGTCCTGCACCAGCAACTCTGGGCAACTGCAGTCACTTTCAGCATGCATGAACTAGATTATTAGACACAGCTGTGGCTCCATCCCCACCTCTGACAGAGGAGGAGGAGGGATAGAGCTCCCTCTCCCTCTCAGGGCAACTGCAACCTCTTTTGGCCTGTATGAACTAGATTATTGGACATAACTGAGGCTCCATCTCTGTGCCCAATAGGACAGGAGGGGACAGGGATTTCCCTAGCCTCATGGCAACTGCAGGTACACTTGGCCTGCTTGGCCCAGGATGGACACATCACTGGCACCATCCCTGTCCATGACAGTACAAGAAGAAGTTGCCCTTCTCTGGGCAACTGCAAGCACTTTATCCCACATGGACTAGAATCATGGACAACCCTGTGGATATGTCTCCACCCTCAATAGCGTAGGAAGGGCTGGTGTCTCCTCAACCTCTTTGGGCAACTGCAGACATTTTAAGCCAACATGGACTAAAGTGTTGGGCAATCCTGTAGTTTCATCTTCACTCCTGACATGCTAGAAGGGCAGTGATCCCTTAACTCTCTGGGCAACTGCAGTCACTATCAGCCTGCATGGATTGACTGTTGGACACATCTCTGACTCCATCTTCATCCCTGATGGCAGGATGTGGGACATTCTCCCTCACCTTCACTGGGCAACTGCAGCTACTTTTGGCCCACATGAACTAGATTGCTGGGCACAATAGAGGATCCATTCTCACCCTGGCAGAGGAGAAGGGGCCCTGTGCTTCATCAGTCAACCTGGGCAACTGCAGTCAATTTAACTAGCATGGCTTAGTTTTCTGCACACACCTGCAGCTCTATCCCTGCCTGAGGCAGGAAAGGAAGGTGTATGAAGCTTCATCAGTCTTAGCAACTACTCACACTCTTTACCTACACATTTTAGTGAACAAGGCTGTGACTTTGTCACCACCCCTGGCATGAGAGAAAGGTGGGATAATCTTTATCAATTCCTGAAGCAATGTGGACACCTTCAGCCACCATGGTTTACAGTAACAATCACATCTTCAACCCATATTCTGCAACAAGCAAGGGGCAAGAAACAGATGAAAGAGCTAAAAATTTCAGATTAGCCAAACAAGCCACTATATATTTACTAATTAATTTGAACCAAGTACCAAAGAGAAGTTGTTACACAAATCCAATCAAATAACCCTAGAGTAAAGAGAGAAAAGAGACCAAGAATAAAAACATCTAGCAAATCCGATGCTGAGACATCAACAAAAAATTACAATCCATACCAAGAAACAAGAAGATACGGCACACTCAAAGGAACAAACTAAGTCTCCATATAACATAAAGGAGTTGAGACAACTAATCATAGATGTTCAAGCAAATCTCCCTAGTAAATTCAATGAGATAGTTAAAGAAATTAAGAACATTAAGAAGACACTGGGTGAACACAAAGAATTTGAAGGCATGCATAGAAAAATAGCAGATCTTATGGGAGTGAAAGTCACAATAAATAAAATTAAAAATGCACTGGAGGCATATATAAGCAGAATTGAAGAAGCAGAAGAAAGGATCAGTGAGCTTGAAGACAGGGCCTCTGAAACTGAGCATACAAAAGAACAGATAAAGAAAATAATAAAAAAATCAAGCTCACCACAGGGAAAGAAATGACAGCAAGAGACATGCAAACATGTATAATGTGTGTCCCAGAAAGAGAATAGAAGGGAAAAGGGACAGAAGGAATATTTGAAGAAATAATGGTAGAAAACTTCCCAACACTACTTAAGTACATAGATATCCATATCCAAAAGCACAACATACTCCCATCTTAACAAATCTAAATAAACCTACTCTGACACACATATTAATCAGAATGTCAAATGCCAAAAATAAAGAGAGAATACTGAGAGCAGTAAAAGAAGGTATTCATCACATACAGGGATGCCCAATAAGATTAAGTATTGTTTCTCATCAGAAACCATAGAGGAAAGAAAGCAGTGATTTGATATATTTAATATACTGCAAGAGAAGAAATGCCAGTCAAAATCTTATATCTAGCAAGACTGTCTTTCAAAACAGTGCTAGTTTAGAGTATGCATAGATAAATAGAAAATGAGAGAGTGTGAACAAAGAGACTGGCTTTTCATAAAATACTATAAGGAGTGCTACAGCCTGGAGAGATAGGCTTGGAAGAGAGCCTAGAAATAATGAAGATTATATCACTAAAAGTAACTAAATTATTAAAAGAGAGGTGAAAACAAGATGTGAAAATGAAACCCAAAGATCAAAATGGGTGACGTAAGACCTGCCTTTACAACAGGAATTTTGAATGTTAATGGATTAAACATCCCAATCCAAAGTCAGAGACTTGTAGAATGGATAAGAAAATATAATCCATCTATATGATGTCTACAAGAGACTCACATTAGACCTAAGGAAACAAATTGATTGAAAATGAAAGGCTGGAAAAAGATCTTCCATGCATACTGTAACCTCCCCCAAAGTGCTAGAGTAGCTATACTTTTATTGGGTGAAATAGACTTTAAAAGCAAAGCTGTTATTAGAAACAAGGAATGCCATTATATAGTAATAAAAGGAGCAGTTCACCAGGAAGAAATAATAATCATAAATGTATATGCACCTAACCAGGGTTCTCCAAATTACATGAGGGAATCACTGGCAAAGCTGAAGGAAGAAATAGACATCTCTACAATAATAGTTGGAGATTTCAATGCATGACTCTCAGCATTGGATAGATTATCTCAGAAGAGTATCAATAGAGAAACAAAGAGCTGGAATAAAATGATATGTGAACCAAATCTAATAGACATATACAGAACATTGCACCACAAGACAGCAGGATATACATTCTTCTCAAGTTCTCAAGGTCTTTCACCAGTGTAAACCATATGTTGGGTCATAAAGCAGATCTCAATAATTTTAAATTGATAAAAATATACAAAACACTTTCTCTAGATACTAGGAAATGCAAATCAAAACTACAATGAGATCATGTCAGACCTCATAGAATGGCCATTATTAACAAATAACAGGAAGCAACAAGTGCTGGAGAGGATGTGGATAAATAGGAACACTGCTGTTTGGAATATATAATGATGCAGGCCCTGTGAAAGATACAGGAAGCAAAATATAGAACTGCCATAAGATCTAGCAAACCCTCCACTAGGAATATATTCAGGAGAATTGAAAACAGGCACTTGAGCAGACATTTGCACACCGATGTTCATAGCTACATTATCCACAATTGTCAAAAGATGGAAACAACACATGTACCCAACAACCAATGAATGAATAAATAAAATGTGCTATATACATATAATGAAATATGATGCTGCAAAAATAAATTAATTTGGGACATATGATAACAGGGATGAAACTTGAGGACATTATGCAAATTGAAATAAGCCAGACAGAAAAAGGATACATATTGCATGGTCTCACAATATGAACTAAATAACATAATAAACACATGGTGTTAAAACCTGGAGTATAGGTTAATAGGAGACAGGATGAGAACTGAGAAGGGGTACTGATTCTTAATATATATAGAATTTTCAATTAGCTTGACTGTAAAACTGTGGAAATGGATAGAGTTGATCGTGGCACATTATAGTATGTATAACTAACATGGCTGGTTTATAAATGGGAGTGTGGCTGAAAAGAGTAGTCTAGGGATGTAAATGTCAACTGAAAGAAAGCTAGAGAATATTCCAGGGACTGAATAGCATAGTGAACCTGTACGTGAATAAGGATTGTGGTTAATTAATACAAATACAAGGATGTTCTTCTATGAACTAGAACAAATGTATGTCATTATTACAAGGTGGTAAGAATACAGTGATGCATGAGAAAACAATGTAACTTTTTGACTATAGTTAGCAGCAATATTGTGATATTCTTTCATCAATGTCACTAAAGGTACTATATCAATGCTATGAACCAATATTAAGGGGTATGGGATTTTTTCTTTTTGCCTAAGGAAAACATTCAAACACAGCCACTGTGTATACACTTTGGATAGAATGTAAAAGGCATAAGACTGTACAACACAGTGTATCATGTGGTGGAAGATGGACTGCAGTTAACACTAAAACTAGGAAAGCATTCTCTCATGAACTATAACAAATGTTCAATGCTAATGAATAGTGTTAATAATAGGGGTGTATGAAAAAAATATGCCATGTGTACACTGTGAACCATAGTTAGTGGTAATAGTTTGATCATGATCTTTCATAATCTCTAACAAATGTACCACAAAAATGTAAGGTGCTGGTGGAGGGGTGATGTATGGGGATTCTGCACATTATGCATGAAAGTTTTGTAAGCTCACAATTTCTCTAATAAAATATTTTAAAAAGTAAAATTAAAAAGGAAATTTAGAAAGGGAAATAATCCATGGATATGCAAACAAATTAGCTAAAAAGTTGTCTTCAATATTTCTTAATATGCATTTTTGTTCTACCAATTTCAATTGTTTAATCCATTCATAAAATCACCTGGTCCCTACATTTCCCTTATTGGTAAAGTGGATATCATGATAAATGACTGAGTGATTGAGTAAATTCTTATTTGGAGAATTGCACAGACCATACATTCTTAGGAAAAGGATTTCTTCATTAAGGAATGGTGGTATTGCCAAGAAGAAATGGAGAGACAAGCAGAAACTTAAGCAAGTTGTGGAAACTAGAAACATGAGAACGTGAAAATATATGTGCTCACCACCCCAAACAGGGTGTTGGAATCTCCAGTTTCTTAGAGTATGTGATATAATAGAGAATTTACTGAAAGAGTTGGTTGGAGTTCCCAATTCATGGCTTAGGTGGACATAAATTAGAAATAAGGTGTGAAAAATCACAATATCAGAGTATACATTTTTTTTCATTTGAACAAATATATATATATATATATATATATATAATATTTTTAAAAGATGCTTAGATTACATAAATGTTACACAAAAATTACAGGGATTCCCATGTTCCCCACCTCCCACACCTCCCATAACATCCCACATAATCATCTTTCATTAGTGTGGCTCATCATCTGCAATGGTTACACCCATCCAGGGCTTTGCCACTAAGCATGGACCATAGTTCACATTGTAGACCACACTCTTTCCCACACAGATATGCATGTTATATGCTGATGTAAAATGGCCTATATCTGTCGTTGTAATGTCACTCAGGATAAGTCCCAAGTCACAAAAAAGCCCCTGTATTACAACTGCTTTTCCCTTCCCTGCCATGAATGCATCCAGTGGCCACTGGCTCACCTAACTGTTGTAATTTCTTCCATTGCTTGAATCACAATATGTCTACAACAGAATGCCTATAAGTCCACTCTAGTCCATAGCTCTTGCCCCAATCCTGAGGAGTTTGGTATGGTGATGTCCACTCCACCTCCAAGTGAGTGGGGGCTTATATCCCAAGGATACAGTGGATGGGATTATCCTGCTGCAGCTGTAGGCTCTCTCCATTCCCTGGGATCACCATTGTCCATCATCTTCTCCTCACCAGGTGACTTGGGTGAGCCCATTGAGCTGTAGAGTAGGAGTTCAGCTCCACTGAGATTCCAGGCACAGCTGGCACATGGGCAGGCCAGAGGCTCCAGTCTCTGGAAGTATGCCTACAAACTCCAGCACCACATATAAGTTTGAATAGAAGGGATTGATGGACCATGTGCAAGGAGGACTTATTTGAGTCCAACTCTATCACTCTCAGGAGCACAGATTCCAAAGTAGAGCCCCAGAGAATACATTTTGGAAATAATAATATTTAATTATTAAAATGGTTTGATAATACATTTTGGCACATAGTATCTCACTTCCCTTAAAACTGCTTATCAGGAGGTGAGATCATGTTCTGCACCAAAAACTTCTACCCCAAATGGAAGAAGAGACAGCCAGAAAAGATCTTGGTACACCTCTGGAGACCTATGTTGAGGAAAACAATCAATGGTCAGTCTTTTTTAGCACTTGCTTTTTTATAACATTGGCCACTTGCTTAATTGAGAATGCACAGTCACTTTGGCCAGTTCTGATTGGTTTAGGAGGGAGAATACAGCAAATGGAAGAGCAAACCCCAGGATATCCATATAAGATAAAGTGAAAGATATTTAGGATAATTTTATGGTGTCCTTAAAATACAAACCAAACTGTTTTCTATGTTAATTTGAATAATTGCCTAAACTAAGCTGTCATTACAAAATATGCAATCTGAGTTTCAGTATATGAGCATTCTCTTTCATTACACTTTTTAGTTCCGCAATGGACAGGGAGAAACTTGTGAATGATTAAGGAGAAAAATGGCAAATTTAGGAAATAAGGAGCGATTTTATATTTGGTGCTTAATTGGATAGACTATTCATTTTATATGCATTCTATTTGATAGAATAGTTATGAATCTTCATGTTTCCTAAAGGATGGTGTGTGTTTTGAGAGAAAATAGCAAAGTAATATTGATTATCAAGATTTTTCAGTGTTCTATAAAGTTGGATAGGGGCCATTATATTGATATTCTTATGATACAGCCCCATAAAATTCGATTTCATTAAAATGGGAAAGCAATTTTTGAATGTGTGTTTTGACATCCAGCAAAAAAAAATGTGTGCCTCAGTCCACCAATCACAAGAACCTGAATTCTGCCATCAACAAGAATGAGCTTTAAAATCTGGAAGATTACATCGCCTTGCATTTCTAATCAAATTTCTTAGCGTGGCTAAATGATAAAAACTCATTTAAACTTCAGTTGAAGAAGGTTATAGGAATAAATATCTGCCTGAAGGAATAGTTATAATTTATATGTCTTTAAGAGAATTTGCTTCTCAAAAATTCTCATTTTATATCTCTAATCCAAATAAAAAGCATCATTCAACAGAAATAAAATGAATTTATTACAGTTTCAGATTATATGGAATGTCAAAGATAACATAGAAAGAAACATTCTAAGTGAGGCCTGTCCTCCTTCCCTGAGACCCACAAACAAACACTGTGATCATGAGTAGTTATGTTAGCCTGGATACTGCAATGAAATAATAAATATGTGCTCAATTCTTTCTCAGAGGTGCCTAGAGATAAAGGACATTCCCTAGCAGATGGTGGCCTACGGGAACATTCCTTCCCTTTTGGCTCAGATCATTGTGTAAGCATTCACTGGAGATTGCTTGGCCAACTATGTGCATTATTTTACAGCAGCTGGCCCTCTCCTCTGGTTACACCTGTTCCTGATGGGGAAAGGGCTAGGTACCTAGCCTACATTACATGAGAGGGGTGTATATGGACCACCTCTCTGCATCAGCTGTGAAGTTGGACACACTGGTCATGGGGCATCAAATCTCACTAGTGAAGCTGACCTTACTTTGTCCCTTCTGAGTTAATATTGTTCCATTGAGTGCCTAAGACATGTATTTTATGAAGATCCTGGCATCTGCATGAATCCATGGTTTTCCATGTGGTAAGACTCCTCCTTTATAGGTGGTAATTAATGTCTTGCCCAAAACTTTGTATGTGAACAAAGCACTCCATGGCATGGTGGAGGTGTAAGGATTCATCAATTCAGTCATCCCAGGATGGTATCAGCTCCCTGGTGGATAATTCACTGACTGAGGTTCTGGCATCCCTCTGGCTGCATGAGCACAAGTGAGATGTAAGCAAGAGCCACGTGAACACAAAATGTGTGGTGGATAGGAGCAGAGAGGCAGGAGGTGGATCCTAGGAAGAGTAGGGAAATTATACCCAGACTGATGGACACCTGCTGACCCACAAAGTGTTTCAATGGATGAAATGACTCCCAAGGGGAGTTTGCATTCCTATAGAGGGAGCTCCACTGAATGAAGGCTGTTTTCAGTTCCAAAGTTAGACTTACTCAAAACAGAATAGTGTCAGCATTGCCTACAATGAAATCATTGAAATATTTTCCTAAAAGTTAAATACATTAATGAAAATACGGATATGGGCAAAAGACAGGGAGTTTCATGTGTATTTTTTAGCATATCTATTTGGACTCAGATTTCTCCTGGGGAAGCTAACCACTGGCACCCTGCTGAAATGTATTTTTGCCTGCATGGAGGAAGAAATCCAAAAGGACATGGATGGAAATTAACACATGCCACCCTTAGTCTGGGAGTTTAGGCGCATGACAGTAATAAGTCGAACGGTGGGCAATGGCACAAAAATCCCAGGGGACAAGATGTGGCTCAAGCAATTGGGCTCCTGCCTCCCACATGGGAGGCCCTTGGTTTGGTTCACAGTGCCTCCTAAAGAAGATGAGCAGACACTACAGCAAGCAGATATCACAACAAGCAAGATGCCATGACAAGCAGACACAACAAGCAGACTCTGCAACAAGCAGATGCTGCAAAAAGCAGATGCCACAACCAGCAGAAAATGTAGCCAGCAGGGAGCAGAAGTGGATCAAGTGCTTTGGCACTAACCTAACCCATGGGAGTTTCCAGGCTTAGATTCCAGTGCCTCGAAGTTGAGCAGACAATGAGCAGATAAATGTGGGAGGCACCACATTGGGGGCAGTAAAAAAAAATTTAAATGTAATAAAATGATTGCAGTAAATGTATATTTTTTAAAAAGTAAATCCCTTGAAGACTATTCTTGAGGCCATAATTGCCCTTCAAGTAAAGACATGTGGCTACATCATCCCATTCCTCATCAGGATGTTGATGAGACAGTCCTGCCTTGGCTGGCATTGAAGGCATTAATAAAATGAGTTCCTGCCCAAGGTAAACATCCTATATCCTTCCTATTATCCTTAGGAACATTAGTGGGTGAAGTGGTAGAAAAGATCCACCTCAAATCTTGCTTTGGGGTGGAACTAGCAGCATAGCATCAGTCATTTTCATTGAGGTGGCCAAGAATTTAGAAGCCTAACAATGCGAAGTTGTGCCAGAAAGGCCATAAAAGGAACACCAAGAACTACCTAGGTGAAACAAAGGAGGGAACAGGGTCAGCCCACCCACAGGACAATGTGGTTTTGGTTACCAAAGCAGGTGATAGACAAAGAAGAATTGGAGGGGTTTCCTATAGAAAAGCTGCCAAAGTGATGGGGTAGATGATGTTCTAAGCAAGAAATTAAGGCCCTTTTACACCATATAAAAGAGAAGGAAGAAGAGCGCTCATTTGCCTGGAAAGGTTTACAACTCTGCAGTGCTGCCCAACAAGCACCAGATGAAGCCTGAGAAAGAGGAACAAGTGGGTTGCTAAGGCCAATTTGTGCAGGGTCCAGGATTGTAAGAAAGAAAATTCTAATGGTGAGCACGATGAATTGGATAGTAAGCATGTTCCCCCATCACCTGTACTCACATCTTACTCATTCAAAAAGAATGCTTAGGGATGGAGCCAAAGAAACTGGGTCCCTGCCAAGGATCAGAAGCCCTATGTCCACATTAGGGTGGATGGGGAAAAGGGGTATGCAAACCATTATGGGTCTCTTAGATACAGGTACACAAGTTTCAAAAATTGCAGATCTCTTTAATGAAAGCAGTAAAGTGGATGACAAAAGTAATTCTTACAGATGATATAGATTTGCTTATGGAGAAAATGGCAAAACTCAAAGGAGATGAGTTTGTCATAGAAAAAAAAACAATTATAGACACAAACTCTGGATATGAGAAAGGTATTCTCATGTATAAATTGGCAGCTGGCACCACTACTATAGATGTGGAGAAACACCTCTGGGAAGTTCAGATATCTGACTGGACTCCAATGAGATCTAGGTTCCTGACTTACATCACAAGTGATCCAGCAAAGGGCATACTCCCACCCAGAAGCAAATGAGTGAGAAGACACTGGAACAGAAAACAAATAGCAATTACATAAAGGTCATCAGAAAGAACTTATTGGGTGGTGTCCCCATCTAAATGTATTTGTGCACAGAAGAATTCACTGTAAGAAAAAAAGATGCTGGAATGTATGTTGGGAAATATTCAGCTGAGGGAGTGGTGGATCAAGGGGTTCTCTGTTTAGGCTACAAATACAAAATCCCAATCTCAATATACCCAACCAACTCTTTCTATTCTCCCACTGAAATACACTCTCTCAGAGTGGTTTGTGGTCTGAGCTGTAGTTGTATTATGGGAAAGGCTCCCTGTTTCCAAATTGGAGGTGACGCAGATTCCTTCCTACTGAAAATGGGACATTCTGAATACTGGAGCCTCTGAACATTGGCATACAGAAGACTGAACTCTCCATATGCTTTCAATGTATTTTCAGGTACTTGTTTGGTGTGGTCTCTATGTTCCTGTTGGCAAAAGTGTTTTTGTAATAAAATACTAAATGTATGGAATGACACAAGTACAGATTCTGTATTCTGGGGTATTTTCTAGGCAATGAAAACACAGCTCTCCATTACTAATGCATTTCATTTTATTTAAATGGTTTCCTTTTTTATTCCTTTCTAAATTTTTAAAGTAATATAAATTTGTATTTGAAAAGGAATATTTATGAACCATAGACTTTATTTCTCATGTATGTTTCTTTTTCCATGTTTGTTTTCATCATTTCCATTAACATATAAAATACTAAGATAATAGTTAAGAAACATAATTTTGTGTTCTAAGGATTTGAGTAAACATTCAAAGTTATATTCTGATTGATTCAAATCTGTGGTTAGAACTGTATAAAAACAAAACTGGAATTTGGTCAACATATTAGATTGTCAGCAACAATATTTGTTGCTTACATATATGCAATATATTGCCTCAATTTCACTTCATATTACTTCTAAAAGATTTCATCATTCAGTATACCCATGTTACTTCATAATTCCACATTTTTATCATACATAACTTCAATTGTAAGTCTTCTTCAAAATTCTTGAATCTTTGCTGAATTATATGCTAAAGGGTTCATATAAAGCTTTCTTTAGCACTTTGAAATTTCTGATGTGAAATCCAGCTGAAGATTTTCCTTAATTGACTTTAGGACTGTTGTTTTCTCAACATAAGCATATTATTGCGAAGGAATGAGTGATAACTTAAGGCATGCCTTAATTCATGAAACTGATAAGAATTTAATATAATGTGAATTCTCCCTTGCCCTGCAAGTGTTGCTGTATGAATAAATGACTTTGTGTGATTTTTCATTAATAAAATCTCCAGCATGAGATATCTGGCACTCCTTTCAGGGTCTTCATATTCTGCTTAAGATTTGTCAATCAGAACAGTGGATGAAGACTCTCCCATTTTTAATATATTTATATTGTAAGTACTCATGTTGTAAATCATCGGACCATCTCCTAAAGGCTTTGCTATATAAGTAGGATATTCATTCTCTCCAGTACAAATTGGCTTAAATTGGTGAAGTAGTCACAATGACAAAATATTCTACCAGATTAATTTTAAAGTTTTATTCAGTGTTTGACTTCTCTAGTATGTCAAAGTTTAACTCAAGGGCTGGAAACTCTTCCATATTCAAAACATATATATTGAATTCTCTCATCTAATCTAAGGTCAGAACATTGACTGAAACATTTCCTATATGGCATTCATAGGGTTTCTCTCCAGTGGGTGTTCTCCCATGTTGTCTCAGGGCAGAATATTGAGTGAAGGCTTTTCTACATAGAAGACATTCACATAGTTTCTCCCTGATGTGAGTTCCATTGTACTATGTAAGGCCAGAGCATTGAATAAATGATTTGCCAATTAGATGACATTGATATGATTTACTTTTGTTGGAAATTTACTTTTGTCAATTATAAGAAGACTGGCCACTGAGGGCTTTTCCAAATAGATTGCTGTCTTGTGAGTTAACACATGTTGAGTCACTCTGGATCTGTGAGTAAAATTTTCTGGCAATTGACTACATGTAATGCAATTTTTTTGAGTATGTGATTTCTACTTCTGGGAAATATATGAGATACCATAAAATGTTTCTCCATAAAAATCAATTCATAAGTATATGAATTCTACACTAACCATTCAGTGACAGTCACTAATTAAAATATTTCCCAGCATAGTTACATACCATGTTGTCCTGCATGCCCAGAGATACTCTTTTTTGTAGCATCACAAATGCAGAGTACTCTCATCAGTTTTGAAGACTTTATAATATTTCAAAGATGAAATATATGAGTCAGCTTTATGCAATTATCTTTATATAAAAACCCAGGTTATATTTTTGTGTTCAGGATAATTTTTCAATAAATTCATACTATCACAAACATTTTCTGGACTAGCATGTAAAACCAACTTATTTACAGTTAAGTGTTTGAACTGAATTCCTAATTCATTCCAATCCAGGTATCTACTTGAAATATCAGTGTTCACACCCACAAATGTTACAAATTACATGGTGGTATATGTGTCTTTTCTGCAACTATGTTACATGGCATTATACTGTTTTCACAGTGCACTAATGAGTTCTGTATTTTAACATTGATTGTAAGTCAATATAAGTACATAGCAGTTAATAAAGCATGTATATTACTTAGTTTTTAAATCTAATCATTATATTGTTTTCACAGTTAACTGTGTTCAGTGTTATAACATTTATTGTACATCAATATAAGTACATAGCACTGAATAAATTAGTACTTTACTTGGTTTTCAAAACTAATCAGGATAGTTTTTACAAGATCACTAAGTGATTTCTATGTCTTTACATTGATAATTAGTCAGTATAAGTACATATTGTTGAATAAAGCATTATTTTACTTAGTTTTCAAAACTAATTACTAGAGTGTTTTCACAGTTCACTAAGAGAGTTATGTGTTTTAGTATTGATTGTAAGTTGATATTGATTGTAAGTACATGGCAGTGAATGAAGCATGTATTTTCTCTAGTTTTCAAACTAATCAAGATAGTATTTTCATAGTTCACTAAGTGAATTCTATGTTTAAAATTGATTGTAAGTCAATATAAGTACATAGCACTGAATAAAGCAAGTATTTTACTAAGTTTTCAAAACGAATCCAGTTAGTATTTTCATAATTCATTAGAGTTCTGTGTTTTTACATTGATGTTAGTCAATATAAGTACATAGTGGTTAATAAAGCATGTATGTAACTTATTCTTCAAAACTAATCACTGTATTGTTTTCACAGATACCTAAGTGATTTCAGGGGTTTAACACTGATTATAAGTCAATATATGTACATAGCTGTATTAGTCAGCCAAAGGGGTGTAATACAAAATAACAGAAATCTGTTAGTCTTTATAAAGTGTATTTATTTGGGATAGAAGCTTAGAGTTACCAGGCCATAAATTATGTTTCTTCCTTCACCAAAGTCTGTTGCCATGTGTTGGAGCAAGACAGTTGCTGATGATTACCAGGGTTCAGGCTTCTTGGGTTCCTCTCTTCCCGGGGCTTGCCTCTGTCTGGGATCAGGCTTGTTTGTGTCACAAGGGCAGCTGTAGACTATCAGGCAAATGGCTTGCTTCTCTTCCCAGGGCCTACTCTCGTTCCTCATGATCAAACCCCTCTGTATGATACTTCATGGGGCTCCAGCTCAAGACTCTGCATCACAACTCCAATACAAAACTGTTCCAAAACTGTCCTTTGCCATGTCTTTTATCTTTGAGACCCCACCACCAAGAGGCAGGGCTCAATGCCCTACTGATGTGGCCCAGTTAATGCCCTAATCATAACTTAATCATTCCCAGATTAGCAGACCAGTTTACAAGCATAATCCAATATCTATTCTTGGAATTCACAATTATACGTAAAACTTAATACATAAAAACTGCCCAACTGCTACAATAGCTGTGAATAAGGCATGTGTTTTACTTAGTTTTCAAAACTAATCACTATAGTGTTTTCACAATTCAATAAGAGACTTCTGTGTTTTGACATTGTAAGTCAATATAAGTACACAGCACTGAATCAATCATGTATTTTACTTAGTTTTCAGAAGTAATCATTTTATTATTTTCACAGTTCAGAAGTGAGTCCTGTGTTTTTACATTGATTGATTGTCAATATAAATACACAGCAGTGAATAAAGCATGTATATTTCTTAGTTTTCAAACCTAATCACTATGATGTTTCACACTTAAGTAAGTGAGTTCTGGGTTTTAACATTTATTCTATATCAATATAAGTACACAGTGGTGAATAAATCATGCATTTTACATGGCTCTCAAAACTAATCACTACAGAGTTTTCACTTTTCATGAATGGAGTTCTGTATTTAACATTGATTGTAAGGCAATATAAATACTTAGTGGTGAATAAAGCATAAATTTTACTTAATTTTAAAAACTCATCACTATAGGGTGTTCACAGTTCACTAAGTGAGTTCTGTGTTTTACTATTGATTGTAAGTCAACATAAGAATATAACAGTGAATAAGGTATGTATATTTCTTAGTTTTCAAAAGTAATCCTGTAGTGTTTTCACAGGTCTGCAAGGCAGTTCTGTGTTGTAACATATGTTGTAAGTCAATATAAATACATAGCGGTGAATGAAGCATGTATTTTCCTTAGTTTTCAAAACTAAAGACTATAGTGTTTTCACAAGACACTAATTGATTTCTGTGTTTTAACATTGTAAGTCAATATAAAAATAAAATTGTGAGTAAAGCATGTATGTTATTTAGTTTTCAAAATGAATCACTATAATGTTTTCACAGTTCACTAAGTGATTTCTGTGTTTTAACATTGATTGTAAGCAATATAAGTACATAGCAGTGAATATATCATGCATTTTACTTAATTTTCATAACTAATTACTATAGCATTTTCACAGTTCACTAAGTGATTTCTGTGTTTTAACATTGATTTAAACTCAATATAAGTACACAGTACACAATAAATCATGTATTCCACCAAGTTTTCAACCAATCACTGTAGTGTTTTCACAGTTCACTGAATTCTGTGTATTGACTGTAAGTCAATATAAGTAGATAGCCAGGGATAAACCATATATTTTACTTAATTTTCCAAACTAATCGCTTGAGTATAATGTAAGAGTCAATGAGGCAAGAATATTTCTTTTTGTTGAACTGTCCATTTGTGTCTGTAATACCAGGACTAATGCCTAGTCCATTACTGATGTTGAGATTTGAAAGAACCTAATAAGTAACATTTCTTTAATCCACTGCTTTGCTGAATAAAATTGAAATAAATCACTGGGGAATGTGATGGATGTAAGATGATTGAATACATGAAAGTAACTTGTTTCTTTCCCTGTTGCTAAGATACAAAGGAAAGAATTGTATGCAAATTAAGAGATAATGAAATGCAACCCTCTCAGGGCCAAATTCTGCTTTGGGTGGTCAAGAACATCCTGTTGAAGCAATGAAGTATGAAAACCAACTTCAACCAGCTGTGTGGGCTGTGCAGAAGAAACCCTTTGCTGTCCTCCCTTCAGCTTGCTTAATTAAAGTAGTAAATTTCCCACTCAGGGAAATTTTTTGATCATGCAATGTATGTGCACGCATGATTTCCTGAACATACTAATCATACAACTATATATCTAGCTATGTGTGTTCATCCATATACATAAAAGCTAATGCAAAATCAAAGTAAATGCTTATGTATTTAAGCCAAGAATAAAACTGCAGCACAGGGGGTCAGTTCTGAGTGACTTTAGACTGGCCTTGGTTCCTGTCTGCAGACATAATAAATGTATGTTCTGCCTAACTCTCATGTTAAAGTGTTTTTCTCTGGTTATCCCCAAAGGCCCAGCTTTGGAGCCTAGCAAATTAGTGACTCCACTGGTAGTAAAATATATAAATAATAATGGTAACCAGAGAATGCTCCCAAGGTGGACTGTGGAGAGGTTTGTCCATACCAGGGCACCCCTGACTCCAGCAGTCTCTTGGGATATTCCTGAGGACTCAGGGTTTAGCCAGCACAGAGTCCCATTGCAGCCACTGATGGAATTGACTCATAAGGTTAGGAGAGAAAACTGGTTCATCTCCTTCTTTGGTGGGTGATTTTGTTCCTTTATTTATTACTTTTTTTTCCCTCTAGCTGACACAATTTAGCATTTGTTTTCAGTTTTACCCATTCTCTTTGGCTTTGTGCTGATTACAAGTTAGCATTTGGTCTACCTTCAGTAAGATAGCAGAGGTGTGGTTACACTGGGAGAGGTTTAAGTGGGTTTTAGTTCCACTCCTTCATTTCCTTAAAGGGGAAACCCATTGTTTGGCTTTGGCTAACTGTGAGTTAGCATTTGGTTTACCTTTGCTAAGGCAGCAGAGACTTGGTTATAGAGGGACATGTTTTAGTGGGTTTGCATCCCACTCCCTCACTCCCTTAAAGGGGAAACCTGCTGTTTGGATTTGGCTAACTGTAAGTTAGCATTCAGATTACCTTTGGAAAGCAGATGTTAGGTGGTAGTGGGAGAGGTTGTGTGGGTTTGAGTCCCACTCCCTCACTCCCTTAAAGGAGAAACTTGCTGTCTTTGGTGACTTTGCTTTAGCTGTTCTTTCTTTCTTTCTTCTGCCTTGGTGAATGAGTGCTCACCACTAGGATGCATTCTGAAAAATTGGTCTAAATTTGGGAGATCTGGTTTACAGAAGCATAAATTATTTTAGGCAATGAAGCTTAACCTAGGTATAGAATAAATGACAGAGAAATTTAACCAGAATATGGGTTTTTGTATTTTAACACTATATTGCAATGAAACTTGTTTTGAAAACAGCAAAAAATGGGCAAAAAGTCCCATATG
>JAQZBX010010425.1:7023-44428 GCA_029593785.1 Cabassous unicinctus | reverse complement strand
TATGGTGATGATATACACAATGTTACAACTTTTGGCAGCCTCCCATCTACCCAATTCTAATGCACACATATGGACACAATTTTTAAAAGGATATTGAAATAACATCCCACATAAAACATAAATCCACTTAAATCTATTAAGAGTTTTTCAAAATTGAAGAAATGATATTTCTGTTAAAAATTTTCCAAATTTATGAGATAGTTTCTTTAATTGGGTGAGGTTTGATGTCTTAAAATATATTTTCCCATTTTCTGAATATTTATCTTTTTAAATAAGGTTAACAATGCAAACCATATTTCCTAGAGTTGAAAATTTTCCTTCATTTACCTTCAGAAGGCTACATGCTCCCATTTTAAAACTATGTTTTGCCCAGATTTTGATTTTGAGGTTAAATGCAAAGGATAGTCACACACTTCTGACATTAAAATGGACAATGCATCACTTACAGTTTGAGACCAAAAAATTTAAAAAGGCATCCATATGTGCTGGTTTGAGTCTTTTGTAGACCCCAGAAATTTATGTTCTTAAACTAACCCATTCCTGTACGTGTAAACCTATTATATGTGGGACCTTTGGTTAGATTCAGTTAAGGGCCTTGGATTCGACTGCAGGAGCAAAGGTGGGTCCTAATCCTCTTACTGACTCCTTTGTAAACTGAGGACTGAAAACAGAGACATGTAGAAAAAAGCAGCAGAGACAAAGAAGAACCCAAAAGCCGGAATCAATGGAACACAGTGGCTGAGAGCAAGCCACTTTAGCCCAAGCTGAAAGAGATGAGGCCTGGAGGAGAAGAGAGCGCCATGTGGTTGATTGCCCACAGCTGAGCTCGGTGAAAGTGAGGGTGGAGTAGAAAGCAGAGATGGGCCACCATTTTGCCTTACCATGTGGCAGGAGTCCAGGATCTCCAGTGGCCGACCTTTGGTGAGACAGCATCTCTGATGATGCCTTGATTTGGACATTTTCACAGCCTCATAACTGTAAAGTTTTAACCTAATAAATTCCCACTATAAAATCCAGCCCATTTCTGGTATATTGCATTGGCTATGTTTAGCAAACTAAGACACCACATAATCAAGAATGAGTTGTTTACACGTCCAAATGACAGTATCTCCTCTGAATTATAACCATCAGCAAATCAGCAAATGGAAAGGTTTCATGGAATTTTGATACTTGACACTAAACCTCCATCCTAAAAATACATCTTCAGGCATCTATAAATCAAACCTAATTTTTAAAAATCAAACTTCTTTTTGAAGACATTAATGTGATACATACTGACTTAATGTGTCACTTACTAAAGACTATTTTCTACTGAAAATAAGTAATGACTATAACTATTTCTAGCCACTCCCTTCTTCCAAATCATATCATATTTCACAAGAACAAATTTTTGTTTCTGCTAATGAACAAATTGTTACATAAACACCCAAGTACTAGCTCAGAACTCCTCATAAAAAGCAAAACATATTATAGAAATATGCAGAAATTTTCAAGCTGACACTTAGAGGGTTCAGGGAAAGGTATACTGACTTTACTTACTACCACCCTTCAATTAATGTTGATTAATACCTCTCTATGGCAGTTTGAGATTATTTATGAATCCTAAAAAGAGAAAGATTATGTTTGTAAATGAGTCTGTTCCTCTGGGTGTGATACCCTTTGATTGCATTAAATTCAGTTGAGGGGTCTTTAATTAGATTATCTATTAGGGCTTTCGATTGGTCTACGTCAGTGGGCATGACTCAGGTTGAGTCCCACCCCCTTGCTGGGTCTGATATAAACGGACACCCACTCAGACAGACACAGGAAGAGAGAACTCTGTCATTTTTTATGCTGCCAAGTGACAGAAAGGAGAAGGCTCAAACAGCTGAGGTCCTGGGAGAAATGAGCCATTTGCCTGAGAGCTCACAGCTGAATTTGGGAAGAGAGAGGAATAGCCGAGACTGATATAAGAAGCCCTAAGAGCCAAGCCCCTGCAAGCTTCTAGCTGAAATCAAGAAAAAAGCAGAGCAGCTGGGCCTGAGAAAAGACGCCCTGGGGGAAGGAGAGAGCAGGCAGAGATGCCCACCATCTTGCTTCAACACGTGGCAGCTGACTTTGGTGAGAAAGCACCTCGTATGGTGCCTTGAGTTGGACTTTTCACAGCCTTGGGACTATAAGCTTTTACCCCAAATAAATTCTCTTTATAAAAGCCAACAGATTTCTGGCTCTTTGCATCAGCACCCCTTTGGCTGACTAATACAGATGATAAAACTAGTGGGTGAAAATTTGAAGAGGAAAAGGATATTTTCATAACCTTAGAGGATCACGTCACAAAATATGTATTAATTACAAAAGGAAAAATAATACCTTTACAGTGGAGGAACCTGGCAGATTCCACCTAAACAAAAATGATTAAAGTTAACATCGTCTGTAATGAAGCAGACTAGCATCATGGGCCTGCTGGTATGGTGCACTGGGAGGCCACACACAGCTTCTGAGGACAAAGCCAAATGGAGTGACATCTACAAAAGGGCAAGCCTGTACACTTCTAAAATACCAAGGTCAAGAGAGACTTGGAGCTGCTCTAGAGTAAAGGAGACGAAGGGGCATGGCAGTTCAATGCAATGTGTGATCCTGGGTTGGGAAAAACAGTTACAAAGTCCACTTCTGAATATGGTCTGTGGATTGAATAATATTTTTGTGTCAATTGCCTTAAATTCCCTGAATTTGATAATGGTACTGTGTTTATATAAAAAGTTGTTAGGAACTTTACACTGAAGTATTTAGGGGTAAAGGAGTATGATATTTCTGACTTACTCTTATATGGGTCAGGCATACAAACTACATATATAATACATACATGCATATAAACATGATAAGTATACACAGACACACATAGCTATTGAGGTGGGGAGAGGGAAGGAGGAGGAGTAAGCAGGAGTAAATAGGACAAAAGACAAACAACGGATGATCTATGTAAAGAATATACAGGGTTCCATGTATTATCTTGTAACTTTTTTGTAAATTTTAAATTATATCAATTAAAAAGTTACAAACAAAGCAACAACAATGAATCACAGGCAGGGTTTCTGGTTTTATCTTATTTGGACATCTAGGACTTCTACAAAAAGGAGCTCAAGGTTAGGGGCTTCTATCCAACTCCTTGCTTAGAGTGTTAAGAAGAGTCCAGTATGCTGCACATAACTCGTGAAGCTTAATTTTAGGATAAGGGTCTGTGGGCTCTCCAGTTGCAGGTGCAAGTTCCACTTTCACTGATGATCTCCTTGGTGCTTCAAGTAACAGCAAATGCATTAGGAAAAATTATCAAGCAGATTTTTAAACATTATTAAAAACTCCATTCTTTGGGAATAAGATGTGGCTCAAGCAGTTGGGTGCCCACCTACCACATGGGAGGTCCCGGGTTCAATTCCCAGTGCCTCCTAAAGAAGACAAGCAGGACAGTGCGCTGACGCAACAGGCTAGTGGGGTGAGCTGATGCAACGAGCTGACGCAACAAAGAATAACCACGAGAATACAATGAGAGACACAACAAGCGGGGAGTGGAGGTGGCTTAAGCCACTGAGTGCCTCCCTCCCACATGGGATGTCCCAGGTTCGGTTCCCAGTGCCTCCTAAAAAGAAGACAAACACACAAAGAATGGACACAGAGAGCAGACAGTGAGAACAAACAACAAAGGGGGCTGGGGATAAATAAATCTTGAAAAAAAACAAACCCCATTCTTCTACATAAGTAAAAATATTCATCTTTCCTAAGACGGTTCTAAGAAGATTATTTACTCATTAGCTGAAACCATATTTAAGATGACAAAGGCAGCATTTTACAACAAAATAATAAAATCACCCTTGCCACAAACTAACATGTTTATAATATTTCACATACATATCTAGGATTCTTCAAATATGTTCATTCTAAACCATAATATTCTGAATAATTAATAAGTTGCTTAAAATATTTATGGTCTGTACAAATAAATTCTCTAAATTCAAAGAATAAAGTTTAAATTCTAAGAATAAAATGATATAAGGCTTTACCTTGAAAATAAAATTGATTAAAATATTATACAATGCACCCTAATACACAGCATATATGAACTTATCCTCTGACATTTTCTAAAGATATGGCCAAATCATGCCTGTAGGATTAGGTGATGATTAATTTTTAACAAACGAATGACTATCCTTTTAGCTTATGCAGAATCTTGATGTTATTGGCCTGGTCTCTGGCCGTATATTGGCCACCCCCAAAAATGTCATTAACTAAAGATGTCAAGTTTACCTGTAGACATTGTCTGGGCAAGGAAAGTTCCCAAATCTCCAAGATCCTCTGAGAGTCTCTGGAGTACTTCTAACATGACCTGTGTTGATGCTGCAAGTGTAAGGAGGACTGGTACAGCAGTCATTCATCTACATAAAGGGCGTTTCCTAAGTGCTCCGATGACTGACATCTGTCAACTCAAACACATGCCACCGAGGCTGTTTGCTTCAGGAAAGTTGTCTTGCTAGTGGGCTCCATTGTGGTATAAAATTAACTTACAAATTTAAAAATACTCAATGATAAATCAAATTTTTTCCAAGGAGCAAAACTCTTGTGCATCAAGAAATAAAACAATATTTTTTCCAAGGAGCAAAACTCTTGTGCATCAAGAAATAAAACAACATTTTGTCCAGAGCTTAAGAAGTCAAAATTCAAGACAGATACCCTCCAGATTAAAATATTTTCTAGTTTGCTGTTTAACTTCTTTGGGCTGCTAGGCCCATAGAATTAGCAAAAGGCACATTTAAAACAAAGTAAAGCATTGGGCTCAAAAGTCTTGTTGATTTGAGTTTCCTAAATTTACAGCATGAAAGACAGCAGGAGGTATGGAAAGAACCATATAAAAAAAGGAAAAGGAACATATATACAGGGGGAGGGGTGAGCATTAAAAGAAGTTATAAGAAAATTATGAAGTATTTGGAATATCAAGTGAGTTATCAAAATGCATAAGGAGGCACCTTCTAGTCTCACACTCACAAGAACAAATGTCAGAAAGAAATGAAGTCAAGGAATGATGAGAGGATTTATGGGTTTTACATTTTGGGAAGCATCAAAGTCTACTAAATAGCTCTCCAAAGAAAAAGAATAGTAACTCTGACAAACATTTAAAGCTATTCTGGGAATTCAAAAGCAATTTCCCACACAGTTGTAATAATCTCTAACATCCTCCACTCAGTTAAGAGGGAAGTTATATGGAAAGTGATCAAGTGTAGTTGGGACTTTTATGGATGCATAACTAGTATCTGTAGATATAACTTAATATTCCTTTAACTGAGATGAAGAAATTGAAGGTGTTCTTACAAAATTGAACAGAGAAGCAGCATACCATAATGGTTAAGAAATTTGGAAAAGATAGAACCTAATTTGCATTGCATCTCTAGTATCCATGACCTGAGAGAAACTGGACAAGTTCCTGAATTTCTCTAAAATGTTTTCTCATTTGCAACATGAAGACAGCAACCTTTATGCAGAGTAGGCTGGTGCAAGGGAGGCTAATGGAGGCTCTCAATACATGTTCACTGTTGTTCTTGTTTACTTTTATTAATTAAAAATGATGCTAATTTCTCTCAGGTTGCAACTTTGAGAGAACAGTAGCAGGATTTTAGATGTTCTTAATAGGGCTGGTAGTTACTTCCTACATTTACCTCAACATCCCTTTTTGCTTTGTTAACTCTCCAATATGTGTTAATTCCCTACGCTAAATTCTACCTATTAAAACAATAAGTGTGGTTTATATTTTCCTAACTTCATAACTAAGAGAAATAGTAACCAAGATTAATATAGTCTGGTTTCTAACTTCTCAACAGGCTTCTGGCACCAGCAGTTAATTTCATTTTTATTGATTGCTCAGAAATAACATCTGTTTAAATTGTTAATCAGAAACTATGCCAGTATTTCAGATTTTTTTGTCCCTTTAAAATGGTTTTATATTATTAGTGGCAACAATTTGCATACAAAGTCTGCTTAAATGTAGCTTGTTCTTTTAATTTAATTTCATACATTCTTTAAATTGTGTTTATTCTTGAATTTGCTAAGCTATATAATTTCTTCAAAAAGGCTAGAAAAGCCTGAGTTATGATACATTTTAAATTAGTGGAGCCCGATGATTAAATTTCAACCCTATTCCAAACATAATCCTGGGAGGTTGCCTATTTTACTTCATTCTTAAATAAAACGATTAAAGATGTCATACTTGCAGAGGAATAGATATCACATGTGCACAAAGAATAAAGAATAATTAAATGACCACCCTTACACCCAAATTTCAGGGTAAGAAACGGAACATTACTAATATTTCTCAGGAGTCCTATGTGCTTCCTAAATCCCTTCCTCAGCCTAAGACTTACCCGCTACCTTCAATTCTCCATTTCTCGTCCCCTTAATATCCCTGAACAAGCAACTATTTAGTTTTTAAAATATATTTAACTTTAAAAAATGAAATCATAATGTTTGTACTTTTCCTATGCCTGGCTTATGTTAGTGTGATTTATCCTTCCCCCGAGTGGGTTTTTCTCTTTTTCCTTATTTACTTTTTATACATTTTAATCCCCCCCGCCCCCATTTTTGCTGTTTCTGTGTCCATTCATTGGGCAATTCTCTGTGTCTGTTTCCTGCCCTCTCCTCTCATCCTTCTCCTCCTGTCTTCACCGGGATTCATCCTGGGAGAGAGGCATTCTGCCACCTGCGCCACCTTAGTTCCTGGTTTTTCCGTGCCTCTCGTCTTGGCTCTCCCCTGCGTCTCTCTCCTGTTAGGTCACCATCTTGCTGCTTGGTTCAGCGGGGCCTGGGGGCTCACCCGCTCACAGGGCCTGATGGCACCCCTGCGCACCTTCTATATTTTTCTTTATTTTACTGGGAGGTCCTGGGGATTGAACCCAGGTCCCTCTACATGGGAAATGGACACCCAACCACCAGAGCCACATCCATCCCCCTTCTATATCTCTTAAGGTTGACCAAAGAGACCCAAAGTTAGTCTTTTCCCATACAGGATGATCATAAATCAGGCTTAGTTTATTATCAGCATTCTAAAAACCAGACCTAGGGAGAAAAACTAGGTCTGGGGACACATGCTTGGTTTCTAATACAGCAAATGTTTAGCCTACCCCGATTATCACAAAATCAGGACAGCGAGAATATTTGCAACCTAGTTGGTTTTTTGTTTGTTTGGTTTTTAGGAGGTACCAGAGATCAAACCCAGGACCTTGTACATGGGAAGCAGGAGCTCAACCACTTGAGCTACATCTGCTCCCCATGATGTATCCATTTTAAACGCAGGTAACTGTAGTTCCATCAGTTTCACTATTTAGTAAATGCTCTTTGAAAGAAGATACCATAATTTACTCAGCTTTTATTTTGTTGAAAAGCCTCTGAAGGGTCTGGCGCTTCTCCTAATAAATATGAACATAGTTGTACATTTCATCTTGTCACTTGTACACTGGATAGGTATCTAGTGGCCAAATGCTAGGTCAGAGAGTAGGGGCTTTTTATTGTATCCAAATATATTTCATCAATTTACACTTCCATCATCAGTGTAAAAGAGTTCTCAGTAATTCACATATTTGCCAATATTTCTCATTGTCTGACCTTTTAAAACTTTGCCAATCTGGTTGTGTGAAATAGGGAGGGACGATTTGTGGTTTCAATTGTCATTTTCTTGGTGATTAATGAGGCTGTCTTTTCACTCTTTACTGGCTATTTGTGTTCCACATCTGTGAAATGAATCCTCCCAATTCTTGCCTGTCACTTCACTTTCTTCATTGTGTCCTTTGATAAAAAGAAACTCTCAATTTTATTTTAGTTAAATTTATCAGTGTCTTCTTTGATGGCTGTCCCGTGGCTGCTTTTACATTCATCCCAAAAAACAGAAATTACTTACAACTGTAAGCAAGACAGTCCCATCTATCTGCCCCACGGGATCTAAGGCCCTCTTAATTGGAAGCAGAGTGGGCATCCCCATCTTAAAATCCTCAAGACTGAGGATTGAACAAACATAAGGGTGGAATGCAACTATGGACCAAAGTAGACATTATTATTCTAGTAATGGAAGAACTTGTAACATTGATCTAAAGACAATGGTCACCAGAGGTTCTGAGGGAGGAAGAGGGAAGAACAGGTGTAACATGGGGCATTTTGGGAACATGGGAGTTCTTCTGCATATTGCAATGACAGATATAGGCCATTATACATTTTGTCAAAACATATAAAATTGTGCGATGCAAAGTGTAAACCATAATGAACATACAGACCATGGTTAGTAGCAATGCTTCAATATTTGTTCATCAATTGTAACAAATGTACCACACTAATGAAAGATGTTGTTAATGGGGGAAAGTGGGGAGAGGGGTATATGGGAATCCCCTATAATTTCTCTGTAATCTAAAACATCTTTTAAAAAATAAATAAAATAAAGAACATATCTTTGGCCAAGGTGTTCTGGTTCAATATGATGTGTCTTGGGTGAAGATTTTGCTTTATGATATTTGGGATTTGTTGTGATTCCTGAATCTTCTGTTTATGTCCTTAATCAATCCTGAAAACTTTAAAAACTGATATATATATATTTTATCTCCCTCATTCTTTTTATTATCTCTTCCTCACTCAATTCTACATATTTTTCAACTTCTATCTTTTCCAACTCTTCTGAAGCATTCTGGAAAACTTCTTCAAACGTATTTTCTAATATTCTAAGTAGCCATATATAATATCTCCATTGTCTGATTTTAATTTCAAGTGTACTTCTCATTTCTAGAAATTCCATTTAGTTCTTTTTCATATCTGCCTAATCATTTTTTTGACAATCCCTTCTTCTCTTTACATTTTAATATCATCTAAGAAAGAAATAATCTCTAAGCATATTAAACATACTTTTTATATTCTCTGTCTGATAATTCCTATATCTGAAGTCTTTAAATAAGTTACTTTAAAGTAAGTTCTTAGCTAAAGCATTTTCGGACACATAGTATTTTGAGTTCAGGACACAAAAGAGAATGAGTGCCAGTTTATGGGAGGAAAATCATCAGGGATGATGGATTCCCTGGCCACATCTCACAGCCAAAGTCCAGATGGGCAGATTTCTTTGTCTCCATTTGCTGGGTAGAGGGTTCTTCCATTTTAATATCTTGGTGAGAGTATAGAACCTTCGGATCCTAATTTCAGGCAGACTCCCAGGCGGCACAGGCCACGCCACAATCATCTCCTATTCCTCGACATGGCTGTTAAAATGGGAACTCTGGTGGAAGCCTATCAATCCAAAAACTTCTTTTAGGGCAGCTGGTAGTTTTTGTGACAACTCACTTCCCTTGGACTTTGACTTCTTTTGGGGGCACAGATTTCTCTTCATTTCTTGCTAGCTCAAGAGTGTATTTTAAAAGATTAAAAATATATATTTATTCCATGGCTTTTAGGTGTTTTGGAAGCACAGTGGTGCTTCATTGTACCTAGCCTGTCCTATGACTGGAAACCCTAGAATTGAACTTTCAATATTGCTTTATTTTTAGGGATGAGTTGAGTTTCTGACTTCACATAAAGTATTATAATGAAAAGGATGCTAGTCAGTAGCATTTCCCAGGATGAAATCCTAGGTGTAATTTGAAGTTATTGACACTTCCACTCACATTTGACATGCTGTCGGGCACCTCTGAAAATCACTGTCTATGCACCTACAGAGAACCTTTGTCAATATTTTCCTACAGGGCAAGTTCAGGGCTTTCATGAATTGGACATTACATATCTCCATGGCTTCATCGCTTTCTACTTCCTTCCACCCTTCCTCTGTTTGAGCCATGTAGGATCGCTTGCAATTCCAAGAATGCACTTATCTTACATCATTGAACTTGGTGATTCATCATCTGCTCAAATTTCCTTCCATAAATTTTTTTTAACCTGGTAAAATAATCATTAGATGATTCAATTCTAATGGCAATTCCTAACTCAAGCCTTCCTTAACCAACTAGGTAGAATCCAGCCCACCTTCCAGTCTGCTTCCTGTTCCTATTTGTTAAGGTTGTTACTGTACCACAGTGTAACTATCTGTTTGCATGCTTGACTTCTAATGACACTGAATTCCTTAAGTACAGGACCATTTGTTGTTCACCTTTCCTCTCCTAGCATTGAGCAAAACATGTTGGCAATATAAAGTGCTCAATAAATACTAATTCTGAGTTCATGATCTTTAAGAACACATATTTGGATAAGCTTTGTTGAGCTGAACAGTACCAGGCCCAGTATTTTACAGACATGCCAGACACCTACGAAACCTCCAAGGAAGAAAATTACATGCAGTGAAAATACAACTCCACTTTATTAGATGAGAATATAAGAATAATTAAAGTAATAGATTAGTTGTAAAAAAATTACATTACATTACATATACATAAACGTGTACTATAACCAAAGGCAGGGTCATATGGAAATGTCATAGAAAAAGAAAATGTCATATAACGTGTGACTCTACTAGTATCCCTTCCCACTCTTTCATGTACCCTGTTAAAAGACATTTTCATTTGAAGGATTCTGGTTCTTAACTATTTTCTAATCAAAATATTTCTTAAAATAGGACAATTTTAATTGTATCATTTTTTAATGCTAAGAATGCTCCTGATTGTTGGTAGGGAATAATAATTCTAGATATAACAGAAAATGGACGATGGAATTCACTTTTCACCGTAAGTGGGTGAGCTACATTGCGCCAGAATACTGGTGTGCAGTGGAAAGCACACTGCAATGGCTATGTGAGGCCTGAGCATCTGGTGCTGACTCAGCAAGTGCCCTGCATCCGCTCTTAGCTAAGCCACAACTAGACTGTGGGTTTCCACTCTACATGCACATGCTTTTACTTTATTCTTGAGATAGTTTCTTTCAATATTGAAGGGTCTTGACTAAGCATGACAAAACGGAAAGCTATTAGTTCCTTTCCATCTCCATCCCCCCCTTCCTCCTATGGCTATACCTGGATAGCCATCCAGGTATCAAAGCTAAAACAGGGAGTCACCTCACACCCACTCTCTCCCTAACCCCATACATCAAAGCCATCAGAGAATCCTGTTCCAAGGTATCTCCTAAAGGCTTCCCAGATCCCTTCCGCCTCTTCGTTCCTACCACAAGGATTTTAGTTCATGCCCTCAACATTTCTGACATGCGAGGTCTCCTGCTTCTGGTCTCCCGTCTGACCCATTCACAACTTCGTCAGGATGCCCTTTCAGAAGTGCATATCTGAGCAAGTCACAGCTTGCTAAAGCATTCCCATGGCTAACCAACAAATGTGGGGAAAAAGCCCAGACTCCTCGGTCGGTCCTCAAATCCTTTATAATGGCCCATCGCCTGCCCCTGTGCCCCTCCTCTGAGCATCCTATGTGCTCATCACAGCACACTTTTCTATCCATTTGTTGGTCATTTTCTTTCATTTGATTCTTACTTACTGAATCCAGACTGTGCCAGGCACGTGCTAAGAGCTCAGAATACAAGACAAATCATCAAGCCTTCTCTGAAGCTCCTTACCGGGGTACAGCAGGTGATGCTACTGGTGTGGTTCAGAATGGAAGCTCTGGAGCAGGCTCCCTAGGTCTACATAGAGCCCCTACTCTTACTGCGAGGTGCTCAGCATCTCTAACTCGCAGTTCCCTAATCCCTAAAGAGGAGATTCATGATAACACCTGCATCACTACCTCCCAGGGATTAAATGAGTTAATGTGGGTAAAACACTGGCACAGCGTGGGCACGACAAGCTACGTGGAGGAGCATTTTGTAATTACAGGCTTGGGGGGACTTCTCAAGTTATGTACTTGCGCAAACCCGACCCTGCTTTAGAATTCTGCTGCAATGAGCCAAATCTCAGGTGTGGCTATTTTGTTTCCCTCAAATGTAAATCTGATATAAATTGCGAAATCCCTGGCCTAATGGATCAACAGACAATCAAAGGCCAAAAGTCGCTGGACTCGTGACTTTGTTCACGCTCTTCTCTATGCAGGAAACTCTATCTTTTTTCCCCTGAGAGAATCTTACTGATCTTCTAAAGTCAAATTTAAATATAATTTCCAAGGACACTTAAGAACTACCTCCCTTCTTTGTTTCCATAGTCCTTTGTTAACATAACTGAAAATTATTTGTCATTTCTGTTATACTGCTTGTCGTATAACCAGAGGTGCTCTTGTTAATCTATGAGGTATGAGGAAAGGGTCTTTGTTTTATTTGTTTTTTATTTTCTATTAACTCAGTAAACATTAACACAGTATTAGATTATAATATCTTTAAGATTCCTTACTGATCTAAATCTCACGAAATTTTAGTCTTCTGTTCTATATTTGAAGAGACAATCCACCCATTAAAATTCATTAGTTGCCATTCTAGAAAGCATTTTGGTAATATCTATCAAAACCCAAAAAATGTTTCTTGTCTATGATTCAGTAATTATTAGTCTAAGACACTATATTAAGAAAATAATCAGGGATGTGGTAAAAAAAAGTTTTTATGGATAAAGATGTACAATATGATATTACTTAAGAGTAGTGAAAACTGAAAAGCCTAATTTCCTACAACAATCAAAACTCACTAAATGATGAGACAGTCATGAGACAGATTATTATGAAACCATTTTTTATGATTTTTGAAATATATTAAATGACATGAGAAAATACTTGTGCTATAATTTTCAGTGGGAAAAAATGTAAGATATATAAACGAATACAGATGTCCAAGCAAATGGAATGTGAATTCATAGACTGAGGCTTCTCACTGTTGAAAACACATAGCAAAGAATGATAAAAAAAACCACACACACAAAAAGAAAACTAAACAGGCATAGTATGCTTTGTTTAAACAAACAAACAAACAAAGAAAAAACGCCAAGTGAATAAGTCCTCAGACCAGAATCAGTAGGGCTGCCCACGGTTCTGACAGGGCTGAAGAGACAGGCCACAGGTGTCTGAATGCACCACAGGAGTCAATGGAATCTATTTCACTTCCAAACACCCTGAGCTGTGACTGGGCCCCCCAACTCATGAATGGAGGGTGAAAACCACTGCTTCCTGGGGCTTCAGCCCTTGTATGCTATGTGCCTGGGACAGTAAGAGTAGCAGGCACAGCTTTCACTCTGTGGCCTGTGACAAGTCATTGGTGACAGGATCTGCAATGAACCAAATACGACCACAGGGCAGGAGCCAAAGCCACTGACGGAAGCTTCGGTTCAGACCTGGGGGCCAAAGGCAGGCCAAGTTAAAGCAACTGAAAAACCAAAAGACAGTGATAGATTTGAGGGGGGGTGGAGGGGGAAATTTGGGGGTCAAGGAGAGGGGAGGGAACAAAACACAGGCTGACAGATGGCCTCTGTCACAACACTTATCTGTGCAGTTATAACAAAAAAGCAGTCATAGACAATATGTAAATGATTGGGCAAGACTGTGTTCCAATAAAACTTTATTTCCAAAAAAAAAAAAAAGCCAGATTTGGCTCACAGGCCATAATTTGCTGATATCTGTTTTAAATCATTTTCCAAAAACAGAAGGAAAATTGAGTAGAAAGACAGCTTATAAAAATCAACAAACCTAAGATGAATTCATTTCAAATGGACGAACTATAGACAATTTGAAAAAGATCAACATTTTTTAACATCTAAGGGATAAATGAAAAATGATATCCATAATAAGAACAAGAAATTACTTTAAATGCAAAAATTGATATGGCAAAATACAAATTGAAAATCACGGAAACAAAAATTATCATAATTTAAAAAAAATAAGTACATAGATAATATAAATACCAGATTAGACAGAGTCAGGAAAGATTTAGTGAACTAGTAGACAATGTTGAGAAATGCATAAAGATCATAGCACAAAGAGGAACAATTATTTTTAAAATATGAGAGAGAAATTAGGAGACAAGGGGGGTTAGACCAATAGCCTAATTCTAAAAAGAGTTTCAGGAGGAGAGAATAAAAGGTGATGGAGAAATACTTGAGGAGATAATACCTGAAAAAATTTTAAGAAATTAAGAAAGATATCCATCCGTAAATTGGTAAATTGAAAGTTCTCACTAAGTACTGAACAAGATAAAAATAAAAAAATCATACTATACATATTATAGCAAAGCCAAAGACTACTAAGGGTAATAACGAAATCATAAAAATCACCAAAAGACAAGACAAGATTATCTACAAAAGAATGACAAACTGACAGCAGACCTCTATTTAGGAATTAACAATGCCAGAAGAAAACAAAAGTAACTTTAAAAAACTGATGAAAAATAAGTCAATCTGGAATTCTATATGCAGCAAAATTCAAGAATGAGGAGGGGAAATTTTTCAGTCACTTTTGGACTCAGAGTTTAACACTCACCAACTCTCATTAAAAGAACCACCAAATGAAGAAGGGAGAAAATGGAATGTAACATTGGTAACATAGTAATTGATGAAATATATTGGTAAACATTCTTACCTAGTGGATACAGATATTAGTAATTTTTTTATAAAGGACTAAAAGTCTAGAAAAACCCTAGGATGAAGGTGGGATAGAGCTCAATTATTAGTTAGAATGCTCTAAGACTCTCATCTTATTTGGGAGGATAAGATGCTAAACAAATGTATACCATGTTGCAAAATTATATAGTTAAGAAAGTAGGTTAACATTTAAGATCATTCATTATAGACTATAGTCATACATATTCATTTATATGAACACAATCTTTAGTTTACAAAATGTTACTGGAGGGAGTGGGGAGGGAATATTTAAAACTTTATCAAGGCAATGGAAAACCAGAAAGGAGAGAGAATGTAAATGAAAATAAATTAGATTCTCCTACTATAAAGCAAAACCTGTAAGACTGGACAAAAATCACAAAAAATATATACACCATGGTCCCAACTGTACAATTCATGAGCATGCCATAAACAAACACACAGACACAAAGACAAGACAACAATCTACCAAAATATTAACATTGCTTTTCATTGGGCTGTAAGATTACAGGTAAATGTATTTTTCTCTACATTTTTCAACATTGTCTAAACTGACATGAATTTACAAATCAGAATGAAAAGTTATTTTTTAAAAAAAACTTATTGGTGGCATTTGACCTGAGTTCATAACCTCATTTTTAATCTGCTCAAAAACAAACAAACAAACAAAAAGCAAAACTGTGAAATATCAGAGGCTTATAATTATAAATGTAATAGTTACAAACTAGTAAGTATAAGGTAATAAACGAATACAAAAAAGTTTAAAGGCTGCTTTTACCCATATATCTCTGGATGCAAACATTGCCTGAATTTGAAGAGATACCATTAATAAATTTTTAAATCATTTTTCAAGTCAGGTATTGGGGTGGTACTGGAGAAAGATGTACGATGCAGGGAAGAATTTGCATGAGAACATTCTTGCCCAGTTCCAGTAACTAGCTCAACGCTCTGTACATGTTGAGCTGATTTAAGTCATGTGGCAAGTGCAATAATTTCTACCCAAGAACGGCAGTGGAACAGAAGTCATCATCTGGCATGACTGCATCAAGAAGAGCTGCTGACAGCCAGAAGAGATCAAAAGCAGATCAGGTTGCTTAACAAACTACATGTCACTGAGCTCAGGAAGGTGGGGGAGCACCCTGGGGAGCTACAGAAATCTTGGGAGAAATGACAAAAACCAAATAGTGTGGATGTTCTTACAAAAAGCTGAAATGAGTTTCAGTTGTCTTATTAAAATGTCTGGGCCATAACACACTATTTCTCAGCCTTTCCTTAGACATAATTCAAATTTCTAAGCAAAAACAGAAGGCTTACAGGCAGCAGATGAGCAATTTAATTGTTACAGCTTATCTGTCTTTATCAAATTAATAGCATGGCTTACTTTTTTACCTTATCTTGAATAAACAATACTTATTGGCTATTTAATATATGGAAGGCATTGGGGTAAATAAATGCTTTACATACATTATCTCATTTTCTAAATATTTTAAAGACAACTTGCTTCTGGAAAAAAATGTGAACAGGCTGTTTGAATCTTCTTAAATGAATTTGCTAATTCAATTGCTTAGAAGGAATAATTTTTAATAGGCTATATTTATCAAATGTAGGTATTATTTTTAAAACAATTACATTCAAAATAACATAGTCTAATAATCTCCCATTTTGATTCCCATTTAGTCAGAGAGACATATATCTAATTATTCTCATCTCCCTTCAAAAAGCAGGAGGCAACTTAATTTTATCCCTTGTTGATAAGAAATGTTACATTCAGGCTAAATCCTTCCTAGAAATTGAATTTAAATTTTCAGTTCACATGATTTCCTTCCTCATGTCACAAAAACATCTTGTTTTTATGGAAAAAATTTCAAATTTTAGAAAAGAAAAAGTGAGGTAGATTATGTTTCTTGTCAGTATTTAAAGGATACCTCAGAGTTCTCCACTTTGTAAATAACTCTTCAAGCTGATTTCATTTTACAAGCTCAGTAACATATAATTACATTTTCTGTGAACTCGAGTTTCATTCCCACCTTCCCTGCAAGCTCCTCAGAGGCAACCATCACGCGCTGGTACTAACATGGTACCATTCTCAAAATGCGTTCCACTGGCTAGAGAGCTGATCTAGTCTGATCAGACTAGATCAGACTAGACCAGTTCTTTTTTTGGTCTTATTTGACCAAAAAAAGTGTTTCATGGTCAAATAAGTTGGGGAACTGCTGCAAAACCTTCTTTCATAGAGTACTATGAATTCCTGCAGTAAACAACCCTTTCAAATTGAATATAACCCAACAATTCCTATTTTCATTTGGTCATGAAACCTCCCACCACTTTCATTTCCTAGAGCATCAAATTTTAACAACCAAAAAAGGTACACTTGGGAAAATACTGTGCTAGGCAAATGTTGTACTTGCTAGTTGAGAGAATAGGCCTTTAAGATGATAAGTTCATCTCACCCCCGTGCAGCAGTGGAAACCCTCATGCTGTTTAAAATCAAAATCATGACTTTCTTAACCTCTGAAGCACTAAGAAATCACTAAAATGCTCCTCCAATATTTAACCTGCTATAACTGTCACATTTCTCTAGAAGGGAAATGTATAAGAGGAAACAGTATGCAAAGGCACTGGCGACTTGTCCTTTTCAAAGCTATTATCTAGTGTTAGCGCTCTCACTTTAGCTCAAAGTCCTGTGAGAACTTGTCAAGTTCATGGCCGCATGTATATTTAATACCTATAGTAAAAAAGCATGTAGCTACTAAAACAAAATGGGATAACATTCCAAAGTGATGTACCAACTGAAACCAACATAAATGCCCTGGTAATAAGATTACCGTTCCTCTTAGAATTTATCAAATCATCTGTAAACTATGAAATCCTACTTTGCAAGACTGAACTGTTGATCAAAGTGTGAAGTATTCTCCAGATTCCCCAGAAATGCCCCTAGCACCACATCAGTGTGTGTGAGTTTGTGTATGCATGTGTATATTTTCATAAGCAAACTGAGATACCTGGCATAATTTTGAAGTATGATAAATGCTACTGCATGAATGGTTTGTTTTATTGCTTTACAAATCATTCTCAACTTAAGGACACATTAACATAATATTATACAAATTTAACATTAGTTTATTTATCATTATTTTATTAAAATAAAGCAGTTATTCTTGAGCTCAATCAATGAGCGCCTATGTGTAAGGCTCTAGGGAGGTCTATCTAAGCCACAGAAATGCACCCCTCCTTGAAATCAATGACTGTATCTCTATGTATCCACAGCAGCTTGGAAATGCCTGACATGTACCAAGTCAACAATAAATGTTGGTGAATATATAACAACTGCAAACAAACTACATAATGTTGAGATATTGATGTAAATCCATATAAAAACATCTGTAACCAGAATATAACAACTCCATGAATTTGATTACAGATCAGTATTTTCGGATAACCACACCTCAAAATTGGGAGAAAGCCTCTTAAAAATTATGTCATTTTCATTTGCACTCCAATGTTCATAGCAGCATTATTCACAACTGCTAAAATATGGAACCAGCCCAAGTGTTCATCAACTAATGAATGGAAAACAAAATGTGGAATATACATACAATGGAACACTATTCATCTGTAAGAAGAAATGAAATCGGGATGCATAGGACAACATGGATGAACCTTGAGGATATTATGTTGAGTGAAATAAACCAGACACAAAAAGGACAAATATTGTATGGTCTCACTAATATGAACTAGATATGATGAGTCAAATCATGGAGGTAAACTCTAGAATATAGGTTACTAGGAGATAGAATGTGGGTTGAGAATGGGAGCTGATGCTGAACGTATGTAGAATTTTTAATAAGGTTAATTGTAAAAGTGGGAAGTGAATAGAGTTGAGGGTAACATTATAGTGAATATAACTAACATTGCTGACTTATAAATGTGATTGTGGCTGAAAGGGGTAGTCTGTGGATGTAAATGTCAATTGAAAGGAAGCTAGAGACTAATCTAAGGACTGTACAACATAGTGATTTTGGTGGTGGATAAAGACTGGTGAATAGTATAAATACAAGGATGTTCTTCTTTTTCAAAGTGTTAAGAATATGGTGACACATGGGAAAATTATAACTAATGTAACTTATGGATGATAGTTAACAGTAATATTGTAATATTTTAGCAGCAATGGCCAAGAAGATATATCAATCCTAAGGGCCAACAAGGGGAGGGTATAATGGGGTATGGGAGTTTTCCTTTTGGAGTAATGAAAATGTTCTAAAATTGACTGAGGTGATGATCACAACTCTGTGATGAAAATGAGAGCCACAGAGTGTGCACTTTGGATGGATTGTACTAGTCATGGGGCTGTGTAACACAGGGAATCCAGTGGTGGAGGACGGGCTGTGGTTAATAGGACAAATATGAGAATGTTCTCTCATGAGCTATAACAAATACATAATAATAATACAGGGTCTTAATAATTGGTTGGGTTGGGGGAGGAAATACACCAAATGTAAGATATGGGCTATAGTTAGTAATATTTTATATATAGTTAGCAATATGTTCTTTCATAGTTTGTAACAAATGTTTCACAATAGTGCAAGGTGTTGGTGGTGGGGGGAAGTATGGGAACCCTGTATGATGATGTGCATGTTTGTTTTGTAAGTTCACAACTTTTACGATACACTTATTGTTTATACTCATGTATGAATAATATATTTTAATAAAATTTTATATTAAAAAATTCCTGTGTACCAAGACCTCTTCTTCTCATTGAGTAACACAATATCAAATTAAAATCTCACATAAATTTGTTCGCTCCCTGTCTGTGCTTAATAGAGTTAGAAAGAGTTAGATAGCTGAGGTGTTCCCACCTCCTCAACAATAAGAATAAAACTCATGAAAAGGGAATAAAAAGGATTTTACTTGGAAAATAACATTTTTTGGCTAAACTATTATGCTATAACTCCTTCCTCTTGTGTAACTATTTTAAATTAGAAATTTGAAGACTTCCAAGCTATTGTCAACATGATTTGATATAGGGCTTCTTGACTAATGACTAAACAACATACATGTATGTGTTTATTGACTGATTAAGTAAAAGTGCATATCTTGTTCCCAGGAAAGCTCACAAGCCACAAAATCTAGGGCATGTATACCAAGGGAGACTAGAGAAAGGTACTATTTATCTCTTCACAATGACACGATTTGCATCCAACCATGACATTATAAACGTCCAAATGATCTTGGCTACAAAGTGGAAACAGGAAGATCTGCCCTGCTCCTGATGAAACAGATTGCTCTTCAAATGTCCAAGACACAATTCAATAATTAAACATCTGATATGCATAACTTTTTAAACCACAAAAGAAGAATATTGGTAAAATTTTTCTTTTGTCACAAAAGAAATTTAATTCTATGACTATAAAAGTTCAGTAAGTTTTCTTCAAAACTTTGAAAAGTCTGCCTTTTCCCATTAGAAAAGCACAAATTAGAAATGTGAGTTTCTTTAAGATTGTAAGTTACCTTTCAAGTCTTTCTTTAGTTTTCTGAGATCCTTTTGAAATTCTTCAAACTTCATCTGCGAGGCCTGAAAAAGGTCCTGGGGTTCTGGCAGTGGAAAGACACACTGTTCTTTTCCAGCATCCTAATTAGCAAGAAACATGGTTTTTAAAGGAATCACCATCAGTATAAATACGACTAGTACAGCAGCAGCAATGGCAAAAAAAAAAAAAAGCATTGCCAAATCCCCCAACAAATAAAAGAGTTTTTAAAAATGCCATTTGTGAAAAATGTCTTACCTCATCAAAATTTCGAAGGTAGTATGAAACAATATATGACAAAAGGCTTCTGCTATTGTCCTAGGCAGAAAGACCAAAGTAATTATAAAATATATTTTAAAAATTATTAAATATACAGTGTTAAATAAAATAAATTCCAGTGAATCCACATATATGCATGAGAACATTTAGCATGAAATGGGAACTCTACATTTCAAATTACCTCAGTCAATGTATCTAAGGAGCTCAGCTGCGTAGAAGGCCTTTTTTTCCCAGTGTTCCCATCTAAGCTCAAAGTGAAAGCACAGCTGCTTATTTTTATCCTCCTCAGCCAGAAATTTAGTTCGTTGATTTTTAATGTTTTATTATTTAAAGGTATAACTACTGCGTTAAATGAAGTAATTAAATATTGCCAGCACCTTTATATAGCTGGCCTAGGAACAGTTTGACTGAGACTCATGAATATATAAATGAAGGGAAGAAAAAGTTAAATATCCTCTCAAATAAATGGGATCTTTTTTAATGTGCAGGCACATTATGAATTATGTTAGCAGTTAAGATTCAGGAATTAATACATATGCAGCTATAAATAATACAATATGCATAGTTCTATGGAAAAACGTAAAATTGTTTCCTTATCTAACAGTCTTCAAAGAGTGGCTTTTAGAGGGATTAATTTTAATTTTTGCATTGCTCAAAATACCTATAGTAAAAAAGCATGTAGCTACTAGGTTATTTATTAAGATAATCTAAATGTGGGAGACAAAATGTATGTTTTATTTTGTTTTATTTAAAAAGCAATGTTAAATCTAATCATAATTTTTCTCCTATTTATAAAAAGGGCATAATCAAGTTAGAGATATAGTAATACTTCAATTAGAGATTTTCCCCATTAGACAGGATTTGCTTTGAAAGATTTAAGCACCTTGACTTGCTTTCTCTTTTCTAACCTGTAAATCAGCGAAATGGTTATTGGTGCTGAATCAGTTAACGAAACATTTATTAAAGGCCTGCTGCTATAAATATTGAGAGAAAATCCTGAGTGATCTGAGCATCAGCTCCCTCCATGAAGGTCTTCAAATAGTATTCAGGAGAGGTAGAGTTATATTTGTTTTAGAGACAAAGAACCATGTCAAGAAGGCTTTGTAGAGCTTTCCTGAGTACAAGTAAAATAATAAAAATATTTTGCTTCTTAATTCAGATCTTAATTTATTTCTACATTACTCCTTAATTATTTAAATTAATTGAATTTAAATTGATGGAGAGTTGACAAAGAAATATTAACCAACACAAAAAAATAACCTATGATCCCTTAATCATATATGTGACTACGACAATCTATTTCAGATCCATTTTTATAAGCTAAACATTTTATTGATGCTATCTCTATTCCCATGTTATTTGCAAAAGTTATTTGCTTTAATCAAACAAGCAATTGCTAAGAACTATTCAATAACTACCATGTGTTTAGCACAGAACTTTTACTTTGGAACAAATGTGATTTATCAGGTCTACATATTGTAGGTTCCTATGGAATGTAAACCCTACAGATATAAAAGAATTTGAACAAAATATATGCTGCTAGCGTACCAAGGAAGAACTATGTTTGAATCGACTTTGGAAAATCACAGTGACTGACATCTCACAGAAGCTCAATGAAAGAATGTTAAATGAATATGTGAGTGGATGCATGAGTGAATGAACAAATGAATGGGCTGTTGACAGAAAAGATCAAAAACGTGCTTCTCTCTTATGAGTAAGATTTTTTCATTATCTAAGAAGGATAATTCTATATATTTTTAGTGCCAGAAGACAATTGTTTACTTAAACTTAATAAATGATAAAAATATGCCCATAATTTCCCTCATTATACTGTTTGTTCTTTTATCAGAGAAACAGAACCCTTTTATTTTCTAAGTTTATAATCACAGACTTTAGTCTGTGACTTTGGCCATCATGGTGTTTCATTACTCTTACATTTCTACTGGCACTCATAATCTCAGGTTTTAATTTTAAACAAGCACTACTTTATAAGTAAGATAAGAAAAAATTAGGTCTGCACAAAGCCTGGACATTCCCATCCACAGCAGTTTTATGGAAAAAATAAGTAGAAAAGCAGGATTATATTTTATGTTTTATGTGTAAAACACTTTCACTCATCTTTGTTGGCAAAACATGAGCCTGTTTGTTTTTATTGCTTAACATGGAAAGGAAGAAAATAAGGGATATACTGTCTCATTTGTGGAAATTCAGTTCTTATAAGTTCAAAATGATGAATACTAGCAGACATTGTAAAAACAGAAATGAAAAAATCATTTTTATTTTAAAATATTGTCTATCAATTAGTCATTAGACTTGGGACTCAATATTATTAACTTTAGGAATCATTATTCACTAATTCACAAAATTTTGAAGGCCACTACTTTTATTTAGTTCAGAATATAAAGAAACGTTTGACCTCAGAAACCGTGATTACCAATGGTTTACAGCTACATCTCTCACTTGTTAAGCAAAGCATCTTAGGTGCCATTTGCCTGCCTTCACTCATGCAAAGTACTTACACTGCTCTTGACATCTTTCAGCTTTGGGAGAATGTCTAACCCAAAGCCATCTGCTTGCCCCCGAGTCTTATTTCCTCCATTCATGTAGTTGCCAAACGCAAGAACCAGGCCCAGAACCTGCATAACCCCCGGCCCATTTTTCAAAGTCTGTAAAACAGGATTAAAAAAAACACAACTTTTTTTGAATACAAGGTTTTGTTTGAATCATTTTGAATCAGTGCCAGGTACTCAGAGTATGCTAGTCATTTGGGGTCACACCTCCACTTTCCCCTTGCTCGAGCAGTGTCCCTGGCGATAATTTTAAAGAGTCACACCACCAATGAGCATGCAGCTATGCTTTAGGAAGCTGGGAGACACCAATCTAGTCCATGTCTATGATGTAATTGCAAGGGGGAAATGAAGCTGTAAAATGAGAACTATTACAAAACAATATCATTGCCATCAAACTTACTTTACCAACCTCTGGAGCATTACAAATGTTTGGCATAACTTGTAGGAAAGCAAAAAGTAGTAACAAAGATTAATTTCCAAAATTAGATATCCCCCCCAAAAAAGTTCACACTCACTTCTTCCAAAACACTAAGTTTAAATTAAATTTGCATTTCATTTCCTCCCAAAATTTGAGTCTTTAATAATATCTTTCCACTTTTCAAAATGATTTACCATAACCAGAACAAATGTTACTTTTGCTTTTTGACAAATTGGCTTAAATTTTAATGTGGGTATTTGGGGCTTAAATTCTTTGTTTTCATAAAAATATTTATTTTCTGTTGAGTTACACGGTCTCTCCGAAAGCATTTGGTTGGAATAATTATCAATGAAAATAAAGGAAAGCAAATAAAACACCTTCAAGTTGCATTCATTTGGAAGTCTGCTGTATGAGAAGAACATGAAAAGTGAAGGTTCTGTTTTGTCAAAAGCAGAAGGTACAGCATCTGCAGCGGCCGCTGTGCTCGGCCACACTCTAGCAATGCTGCAGTGCAGCCCAGGGCACCCGGCCGAACATCTGCTTGCATCTTGAAGCCTAATCTTAAATCCTACAATGTTCCGTTCTGTGGAAGTACTGTCCTTCATATTTAATGGATACTTAAGAGTACACAAGAGAAAGCCTTTTGAAATATGAGCATGACTGAACAAGATTAAATATCAGAAATCAAGCTTCAGCTTTCTATGGACTGGAACCCACCTCACACAATTTCTGCAGTAATTCCAGTTTGCGATGAATTGAACAAATGCTTTCTGAAAATGTTGACTGGAACAGGATGCAAAAGACTCGCTCTGAAAAGTTGGGGATTAGTGACAGTTCATAAAGGAACCTAAGGAAATAAAGCCAAGTTAAGAGGAACAATATAATTCATATAAACAGATGTTTATCCTCAGATCATTCCTAAGTATGTACTGAAGACACTGCATTTTCCAAATGGAAAGAGCCCACCCATAGGCTGGATGACCACTACAGGGATAGAAGACATGCTTACTGTTCAGGTTTGTCCAAAGACTTGGCATTTTCCTTGTCTTTGGAAGACCGGCCATGCTTTTCAATTTTTTCCAGTTCATCTGACTGTGCTCTCTGGGAAAACAAAAGCCAAGCAGTATTTCAAAATCTGGTCAGCTGAATCCCTTAGATAATAATTATCTAAAAAATACAGCAAAATTCTCTATTTCCATATTTCTTAGCATCTGTTCCCTTTGGGAACTACTCTTATTCAGCTGATGATTGAATTCTCTCTTCAATATCCCCAACATTTAAGCACTTTTAGTGACAAAAATTCACAGTCTCCCTGAACTAATAGTTAAAAAGCATCGTCCAAAATCAAAACAAAAGCTTCTTTATTTTAAACAAAGATGTTCCCTCTACTTTCAGCCATCATCTCAGGTCTCTTAGTCTCAGGTCCCAGGTCAACTCTCTGGCATCAATTCCAAATCTCCTTCAAATATCAGAGAAAGATAAATGTTTTTCCTTTGTCTTTCATGCTAACTACCCTGGTTCTTTATAATTCCTAAGGCATGAAGTTTTGTTTTTTTTTTAAAAAAGAAGCTTTAGATTACATAAATGTTACATAAAAAATATAAGAGATTTCCATATGCCCCACCCCCTCCCCTTCCCACACTTTTCCACGTTAACAACATCCTTCATTACTGTGGTACATTTGTTACAATTGATAAACACATATTGAAGCATTGCTACTAACCATGGACTATAGTTTACACTCTGTCCTGCACAATTTTATAGGTTATGACAAAATACATAATGGCCTGTATCCACCATTACAATGTCATGTAGGACAATTCCAATGTCCTGAAAATGCCCCCATGTTACACCTATTCTTCCCTCTCCCTCCCCTTAGAACCTCTGGTGGTCACTGCCTTTATATCAATGATAAAATTTCTTCCATTGCTAGAATAATAATAAGCCTATAACATAATAATATTAAGTCTACTTTAGTCTATTGTGCATTCCCCAATCTTGAGGATTTGGGGATGGTGATGCCCATTCTGTTTCAATTGAGAGGGGCCTTAGATCCCATGCGGCAGATGGATGGAACTATCTTGCTTGCAGTTGCAGATACTGCCTGTTCCTTGGGATGGGAGTTGTCTATCATCATCTCCTTGTTAGTTGTCCTAGGTGAGTCCAATGAACTGGAGAGTAGGTGTTGCAACTCTGCTGAGACTCAGGGCTCAACTGACATATGAACAGACCAAAGATTTAAATCTCTGGGACAGATATTTAACAAGTATAGTGCTAATTATAGGTTCAAAAAAAGGGGCAGAAGAGCCATGTGTAGGGAAACCATAAATGAGTCTAACTCTGTTACACTGGAGAGCATAAATTCTAAAGTAAGGCCCACTGACAGGGTGCCAAATTCCTGATCTTGTCTGCCTTGCTTATAGTGTCTAGATGTCTCTAGAGCCCACAGGAGCCCCACTGTTTGAGGCACTGTTTACTGTGGCAGTCAATGAGAGTCTGCCAAGACATGCATGAGCGTAACCTCTAGAATGACCTCCTGACTCACTATGAAATCTCTAAGCCATAAAACTCATTTGTATTAAATATTTCCCCCTTTTGGTCAAGGTCTTTTTCCGGATGCATTGCTAGTTGGCACTTGTTAATAATCTCTTGGTGCCAGAGAAGCTTATCCCCGGGAGTAATGTCCCACACCAGGGGAGAAGGTAGTGCATTTCTATTCTGAGTTTGGCTTAGACAGAGGCCAGATTTGAGCAACAAGGAGGCTTTCAGGAGGTAACTCTTAGGCAATATATACTACTAGGCTAAGTTTCAATTTCATAAGAAAAGGTTCATAAATACAATCATCAATATCAAGGGCCTGGCATAATGGTCTGTCTTGCATAGCCAGGCACTGCCCTTGTACTCAGGGGATTCTTGCCATCCTATTAGAGAATATAGCAGGACGGGAATTCAATATTCTTTTGGTTATTGTGTGGATCTCCACCTACCGAGACAATATCCCATGAACACTTGAACATATTCATATGCCATAATGGATGAATTTGAGCCCATTTACAGTCATGGTTGTCTTTGAATATGTTTCTGATTACTTACAAGTGAGATTACACCCACAAGATAATGTAGTTCTCTAACTGTGGTCTTAAGTACCCATGGTAAAATCCAATTCTCAACTCCAATGTTTTAGAAGACTATTTCTGCTAGTATAGCCTTAAATAAAATACATTCTTTTAGGGAGTTTCACCACACTAACTCCTTTGAGTTATCAGTAGACTAAGAACTCTGAGTTATTGTTCATATTGATAGGTTCTCCTCTCTGTTTCTCCTATTCTGTTTGTGTGAAACTGATTATTTTGGATCAAACATAATAAGCTATTTATTTATATTAAATTTTATTTTATAGTCAATTATTCTAAGATTTATATACCTTGATATCATAATTTTGTCATCTCTTTTTATAGAAAAAGAAGAGGTAAGACCTGTGTTTTGAGGAATATGTAGACTCTAGATAGATGGACAACTAAACTCATTTAAGAAAATTTAACTCTAAATTTACTCTGCTTGTTGCATTACTAGTCACTGTTGAAGGCACAGGCATCTACCTCAATAACTCACACCATCACATCCCACATCGGGTCTTCTGCCTGGAGTATGCTTCTTTCACTTTGGCTAGGTGCTCTTGGTTTGGCTTAGGTATAATCTCTGGGAAGCCTGTGCTGACCAACTTAATCCCCATTATATCTAATCTCTCTCCTAAATGACAGCACAGGACTTTATATTTACTTTGTTTCTGTGCTACACTTACACAGCCCTACTGGTGATATATGTGTATACCTACTTTTTCTATAGACAGGAATTTAAACTTCTTGAGGACAAGGACCACATCTTATGTCTGTGCCTGGTTCTAGTGACCAGTGGGGTTCATAATATAGAGTTAGCAGTCAATAAGGCACTGTGACCAATTGTTTCTTGCCCATCATCTTGGCTTAATTCTTGTAAAACATGAGAGATCAAGGAAAATTAAGTTATCTTCTACCTGCTACAGACCCCAAATTCTTACTCTTACCTTGAACCCACACACCTTATCTCAATCTAGTAATTGTACAATTTCACCAGAACCGAGAACTGTATCAGAGGTTATCTGATAATTTTGTTTGCCTCCAAAGTAAATTCAGTCTCAAGTGCTCCTCTCTGGCCCACCAGTTTGAGGTAAACATCAGGATCAGGCTTTAAAAATGAATTATAAGGATTCATTCATCTTCTCAGTCAAGAGTTTATTGTTTGCCAGGTCTTACACCAGTTACTGGAGACAAAAAGATGTATGTTGGGCTTCAGATTCAGGCCATAGCTCACAACATAACATACCAACTTGCTCTTAATACCTTTTGTGTTTACTTAACCCTTCTATAGCCACCGTCTTCCATTGGTTTTTAAAACTACATATTACTCCCTCTATATAAAGGGGACATTAGTGATCCTCCTACAATTGAACATTCACTTGGGCCTTTCTTTATACCAATGGTGATAAGAGTCATTTATGGAAATAGGCTCATTCTTCCTTATGATCAAAGACATGATCAAGGTGGTCAGACACTTACATATCAATTAATAGAATAAAGGAAGTTCCAGGTTCCAAACATTCAAGTAACAAACCTTCCCTCTCATAGTTTCATTTACTTCCACTCAGAATCAAACATCCCTTTCAAATATAAATCATTTCAGAATCTGGTACTACAAAATTTATCTTTAGGTATTTTTTTATTTATGTATACCCTTTCCTACAATACCCTAGACTTCGCCCTGTGTCATCTGCAGAAGATTTGAACCAAAATATCACTTTCTCAAGATTTGCTATGTCTGCCTACTGTATTAATCAGCCAAAGGGGTACAGATGCAAAGTACCAGAAATCTGTTGGCTTTTATAAAGGGTATTTATTTGGGGTAGAAGCTTACAGTCACAAGGCCCTAAGGAGTCCAACTCAAGGTACCATAAGAAGTACTTTCTCACCCAAAGTCATTGGCCACGTGTTGGAGCAAGATGGCAGGCAATGTCTGTGAGGGTTTAGCCTTCCTTCTTCCTCTTAAGACTCTGTGGTCCCAGCTTCTTCCAATATCAGCTGTAGGCTGGGATAAGTCTTGTCTTTCTCCTGGGGCTTGGTTCTCTCTGGGCTAAGATGCTCTATTCTCTTCACAAGGTCAGCTGTAGACTACCAGGCTCTCTCTCTTCCTGGGGCCTCTGCCATGTCTATGGAGCCATCTCTATTCCTCTGTGTTCTTCTGTGTGTTTACTTTCTCAGGGCTCCAGCAGCAAAAAACTCTGTCTACTCTGCCATGTCATTTTCTCTGTGAGTCCCTGCCCACCAAAGGGCTGGGGACTCAAAGTTCTACTGATGTGTCCCAATTAAAAGTCCCAATCTTAATTTAATAAAGTAAAAGTGAAACTTCTGAATTCAGTACAATCTAATACACCCAGAGGAACAGACCAGTTTACAAACATAATCCAATATCTATTTTTGGAATTCATAAATAATACCAAACTGCTACACCTACATATAAAACAGACTCCCACTCCTGCTAATCTGATTGTTATCACTGGATCCCAAAGATTCATCATACTTAAAACCCGGGCACACTCTTCCCACAACCACTGGCCTATACAGACCAAATTCCTGACTGTCATCACTGATTTCACCAAATATTTTGACATCCACTACCCCAGGCCCAGATCACCACTAAAACGGAATGCTATCATTTCAACTCCTGGGAGTAAGTGTGACTGCTACAGAGAAAAAGAGGTGAAGAGAGAGGAAGAAGGAGAGAAGATGCAGCGGGAGCGAGGGAAGGATATTGAGATTGACTAATTCCCATTTCTGGTGCTAAGCAAATGTTTTTCAAATGATGTCCCAAAGAACACTAACTTAGATTCCTGAGACTCATTATTAATTGTTGTATATTGTGTTTGTATTTCTCTTGAAGACACAGAATGCTAAATATGCTTATCCAGTAGAAAAAACTAATTTTATTTAACAATGTTCCTTATACTTAGTTGATTACAAAACTCCTGTGTGTGTGAGAAAAGATTGAGAGAGACAGAGAAAGAGAAAGAAAGGAGAAAGGAGAAAGGGAAAGAGAACATGCTACTATCCCAAGGAACTAGTGTTTTAAAGGATATAAAGTAAAAACACTGTGCTAGGCCAAAATTTTACCAGTTCCTTTATTCAATTTCTTTCTAACCAAGTCCACAAGACACCTATTCTACATCTCTGCCTCTTTCCTCAAATACCATCACACAGTCACTTTTATGTTTATTAGGTGATCTTGCCTCCTAATCCTTTGATTATAATACATTATTATATTAAAATGTACAGTATACAACAAAAGATTAAAAAAACAAATGAAAAGGCATGAAATGATGGCCAGTAAAGGAAAAAATATAAAAATCCAGAAACTATGAACAAAAAAGACCAGAATTTGGACATACCAAAGACTTCTTAAAAACTTATCTTCACTATGTTCAAGGAGATAATGGACAACATGGAGAATGAATTAAAGGGTATCAGGAACACAATGAATGAACAATATGAGATTCTCAATAAAGAAACAGAAATTTTAAAAGGGAACCATGCAGAAATACTGGAGTTGAAGACCACAATAACCAAAATGAAAATTCCCAGGAGGTTTTCAATAGCAGACTGGAGCTGGAAGAAGAATCAGTAAACCTGAAGACAAAACAATCAAAATGATTCAGGCTAAGGAACAGAAAGAAAAAGAATCTTAAAAAGTAAATACACCTTAATAGACCTGTGGGAAACCATCAATCATACCAATATACACATTATGGGAGTCCCAGAGGAGAAAAAAAGGACAGAAGGAATGTTCAAATAAATAATGGCAGGCAACTTCCCAAATTTAACCAAAGACATTAATATGACATACAAGAAGTTCAACAAAACACATACAGGACAAAGTCAAAGAAAACCACACCAAGACACATAGTAGTCAAACCTTCAAATGCCAAGTACAACGAGAGGGTTCTGAAAGCTATAAGACAAAATCAATGTGTTATAGACAAGGAAGGTTAAATAAAATTAAGTGATGATTTCTCATCAGAAACCATGGAGACAAGAAGGTAGTAAGCAGGATATTTGAAGAGCAGAAAGAAAACAAATGCCAGTCAAGAGTTTTATTTCCAGTAAGACTGTCTTTCCGAAATGACAGGGAAATTAAGACATTCTTAAAAAACAAAAGCTGAAGGAGTTCATTACCACTAGACCTGCCCTATAAGCAATGCTAAAGGGAGGTCTTCAGACCGAAAGGAACAGACACTAGACAGTGGATCAATGTGGCATAAAGAAATAAAGACCTCTGTCAAAAGCAGCCATATGGGCAACTATAAATATCAGAACTATTATAAAAGAGAATTTTTTGTACATAACTACACTTCGTACTTTTTACAAAAGGTTTTAAAACGCAAATCCATAAAAATTAATGGTAAATCTATGGTTTTGGATATACAATAAATAACGATATAATTTATAACAATTTCAACAAAAAGGTGTGGGGATCAAGGGGTATAGGAACAGTGCATGTGTACATTATTGAAGTTAATTTAGTAACAAATGGAAAGTGATTGTAATAGATGTATTATTTAAATTTAAACTCTATGGTAACCACAGAGAAAATATTTGAAAAAGATATACCCAAGGAAAGGAGAAGACACTCAAAGTGGTGCACTACAAAAAAATCAAATAAATATGAAAGTAGGCATTAACAGAAGAATTGAGGGACAAAAAAGGCACAGGATTTACAAAGACCAAGTTAAAAGTGACAGAAGAAAGGCTGCATTTTCAGTAGTGACTTCAAATGTAACTGGATTAAACTTTTTTAAGCTTTCCAGTAAAAAAGCAGAGACTGGCAGAATGGATGAAAAAGTATGACACACCTATATGCTTTTTACAAGAGACATACCTTATATTCAAAGACACAAGCAGTTTGAAAGAAAATAGATGGAAAAAATTTGTAACGTGCTGCAAATAATAACTAAAAGAGGGCAAGGGTAGCAATACCAGTATCAGATAAAATAGATTAAGTGAGAAAGTGTTACAAGGGACAAAGAAGGTCACTATATACTGATAAAGGGGTAAATTCAATAAGAAGACATAAAAATTATATATGTACCTAACAGCAGAGTCCCAAAATGTATGAAGAAAATATTGACAGATTTGAAGGGAGAAATAAATGTTTCTGAGTTAATAGTAGGAGACTTCAATATACCACTTTCAATAATGGATAGAACATACAGAGAGAAGATCAGTTAAAAAAAAATAGAAGACATGAACAATACTATAAACTATCTAGGTCTAAGAGACATGCATAGAACATGTTAGACAAAGCAGCAGAATACACATTCTTCTCTAGTATACATGGGTCATTCTCCAGTATAGACCACATGTTTGGTCACAAAACAAGTCTCAATAAGCTAAAAAAAGATAATAAAATTATACAATGTATCTTTTACATCCCAAGGGAATAAAACTACAAATAAATAGCTGAGGAAGAACTTGAAAATTCACATAAATATGTAGATATAAACAACACACTCTTTAAGAATCAGTGGGTCAAAGAAGAAATTACAAAGGAAATTAGGAAATGCCTTGAGGTGAATGAAAACAAAACACAACATACCAAAACTTTTAGGGTGAAGCAAAGGCAGTGCTGAGAAGGGGATTCATAAATCTCAATTCTCATATTAAAAAAGAGGAAAGATCTTAAATCAAAGGCTGAACTATACAACTGGAGGATCTAAAAGAAGAACTAACTAAATCAAAGTGAGCAGAAGGAAGAAAATAATGAGGATTAGAGTGGAGATAAATGAAATAAAGGATAAAAAACAAACTATTGAATCAGCAAAACAGAAAGTTGATTCTTTGAAAAGATCTCTAAAGTTAACAAACATTTAGCTACATTGACAGAAAAAAAAGAGAAAGGAGACAAATAACTAAAATCAGAAATGAAAGGGAGGACTTTGCTACCAACCTCATAGAAATAAAGGATTATAAGAGGATGCTATGAACAACTGCACACCACAAATGAGATAACCTAGATGAAATGGCCAAATTCCTTGAAAAACACAAACTGCCTACACTGACTCAATAAGAAATAGAAGAGCAATAGACAAATAAGAAATTTGAAGTAAAGAGATTAAATAGGTAATGAAAAACCTACCAAGAAAGAAAAGCCCAGGACCGGCTGGCTTCACTGGAAAAGTCTTACCAAACATTCCAAGAAGAAATAATATCAACCCTGTTCAAAGTCTTCCAAAAAATTGAAGGGGAGGAAACACTCCCTAACTTAATATATGAGCCCAGCATTACTCTAATACCAAGGCAGGATAAAGATACCACAATAAAATAATATTATTGACCAACATACCTTACAAATATATATACAAAAATCCTCAACAAAATACTAGCAAACTGAATCCAACAGCACATTAAAAGAATTATATACCACGATGGAGTGGGACTTATCCCAGGTATACAGGGTGGTTCAACATAAGAAAATCAATTCATGTAATACACCACATATACTGAATGACCAGAAAAAAAATCTTAGTTGATGCAAAAACAAACAAAAAAAAAATTTTTTTTGAGAAAATCCAGCGACCCTTCTTGATAAAAACACTTAGAAAACTAGGAGTAGAAAGAAACTTCCTCAAGATGATAAAGGGCATAAAGAAATATCTACAGCTAACATCCTATTCAATGGTGAAAGACTGAAAGGTTTCCCTCTAAGAACAGAAATACTGTCACCACTGCTATTCAAAATTGTATTGGAAATTCTTGCAAGAGCATTTAGGCAAGTAAAAGAAAATAAAGGCACCTAAATAAAAAAGGAAGAATTAAAACTTTCCCTATTTACAGATGACACAATCCTATGTATAGATAATCCTGAAAAATGTACAACAAAGCTCCTAGAGTTAATAAATGAATTCAGCAAAGTGGTGGGGCACAAGAGCAACAGGCAAAAATCAGTAGTGTTTCTATACACTAGTATTAAACAATCTGAATAGGAAATTTAAAAAAAATTCCATTTACAATAGTAACTGAAAAATCAAATATCTAGGAATAAATTTAACCATGGATGTAAAAGAATGAGACACACACAAAAAAACTACAAAACATTTATTAAAAATATCAAAGTAGGGGAGTGGATGTAGCTCAGTGGTTAAGCACCTGCTTCCCATATACAAGGTTCTGGGTTCAATTTCCGGTACCCAGTTTTAAAAAAAAAAATCAAAGTAGAACTAAATAAATGGAAATACACCCCAGAATCATGGAATGGAAGACTAAATATTGTTAATATTGTTAATATGTCAATTCTATCCAAAGTGATTTACAGAGTCAATGCAATCCCAATAAAAATTCATACAACCTTCTTTGCAGAAATGGGAAAGCCAATTACCAAATTTACATGGAAGTGAAAGGGTTCCTGGATATCCAAAACCATCTTCAAAAAGAATGAAATTGGAAGACTCACACTTCTGATTTTAAAACTTACTAGTAAGCTACACTAATCAAAACAGCGTGGTAATAGGGCAGCACCTTCAGCATCTTGTGTTTATAGGTATCTCTTGTCGGTTCTGTTGCCCTAGAGAACCCTGACTAATACACATACATATCTGGTAAGGGCTTAATATACGGAATATATGAAGAAAACCTACAACTCAACAATAAAATGACAAATAACCCAATTTTAAAAATGGACAAAAGATCTGAATAGACAGTTCTCCAAAGAAGATATATACAAATGGCCAAAAAGCACATGAACAGATGATCAATATTCTTAGCCATTAGGGAAATGCATGTCAGAACAGTGAAAAACCATTTCACACCTACTGGAATGGAATGGCTACTATTTAAAACAGAAAATGAGTGTTGGAGAGGATGTGGAAATAGAAACACTCATTGTTGATGGGAATGTAAAATGGTGCAATCACTGTGGAAAACAGTTTGGCAGTTCCTCAGAAAATTAAGCATAGAATTACCATAAGACCCAGCAATCCCATTACTAGATATATAACCAAAAAACTGGAAAACAGGAACTTGAACAGATATTTGCACACCAATGTTCATAGAGGCATTATTCAGAACTACCAAAGGGTAGAAACAACCCAAGCATCCACCAACAGTTGAATGGATAAATGAAATGTGGTATATACAAACAATGGAATATTATTCAGCCTTTTAAAAAAATTATGTTCTGATACATGTGACAACATGGATGATCCTTGAAGACATTACACTGAAGGAAATAAGCCTGACACAAAAGGACAAATATTGTATGGTCTCAGTGATACGAAATAATTAGAAAAAGCAAATTTATAGAGTTAGAACTATGTGTGTGTGTGTTTGGGAAACTTGTTTTTTCTGCATGATTTTTCAGTAAACTTACAACTGCTCTAATAAAAAAAATAACATCCTTTCTTTGCTCCCACATAAACCTCAATCTTATTTCCCGCCCCCCACCAACTATATTCCTCAATCTCTCCCTCCTTACCCCTCTCTCTTCCTCCACCTTTCAAACAGTATCCTGAAAGCATCCTGAGTTCTTTCCTCATCTTTTTTTTTTCAGCTTTTGAATCCCTGAAATCTGCATATATTCCTGCTTAAACACTTTGACTAAGTTTGACAATGATCTTAGAGGCAGATGTTTCAAACACTGAATTTTTAAAAATTCAATAGTTAACATTTATTGAGCACTTAGTATCTGTCAGGCACACTGTGAAGTGCTTTACATGTACATGCTCATTTAATCCTCACAGTAGCCCTTACAGGCATTTTTTCTCCTCCTCCTCGTCTTCCTCCTTCCCTATTTTTATGAGAAAGCTGACTCTTAACATCTCAAGAGTTAAGTAGAATAACCAAGGCCTACTGGAGTGGCTCCCGAGACCTCATCCATTATTTCCTGTTGCCAACGGCCTAGTATCCACATATCCATGTCATTCCTGAGAATGTTTTACTGAGCCTCAGACTACCTGCTAAAGGGCCTCAGGTCCTTAAAAACCAACAAGCAACAAAACATTATTGTTTCAGTCCCTGCCACTTCTTCCTCTTACAACTAAAACACCCTGGACATAATACAATGAACAAATATAGTAAGACACTGAAAGATGGAAAGAAGAAGGTGGACTGGCCAAGGACCTTGGGATTTCATGAATGACATGGTGGTGAATTCCACAGGTTGTCTTTTTCCTCCCATATTTCACAGATGGGACACTGCAGAAGCTTGCAATCCAGAACCAACAACAGGCACAGGCAAAAAACAAACAACAAATAAAAAAGCCAGTCCCCTCTAGCCAAAGAACTGGAAAAAGGATGGCATGGCAGAACAGAAAACCTTTTTTTAAATATCTAATTACTCCAGCAACACCAAAAGAAATCTGTCCACCTTATGGTGCCAGCACGTCAAAAGGAGAGCTGAACTTCCACCCTCACCTGGAAGAAATGAGGCAGGATGAAGTGGTTCCAGCTGGTTCTAGTTAGCACCTTAGTCTAACTAGAAAATGTGCAAAGGACATATAAAAGGCATTTCACCAAGGAGAATACATGGAGGGCAAATAATCACATGAAAAGATGTTCAATATCATTAGCCATTAGGGAAATGCAAATTAAAACTACAATGAGATGTCACTACTACACCCATTAGAACAGCTGGAATAAAAACTATTGACATTAAACGCTGTCAAGGATGCAGAGAAATTGGATTTCTCAGATATTATTGGTGAGACTGTAAAATAGTACAGCCACTGAAAAATAGTTTGGCAGTTTCTTCAAAAACTATATGTACACTTATGATAAGAGCCAGCAACTACAGACCCAAGAAAATGTATCCCAGAGAAAAGAAAATTTATGTCCACATAAAACGTGTATATTAATGTTCATAACAGCTTTATTTATAATAGCCAAAAGCTGAGAATATCTCAAATACTCTTTAATGTGTGAATAAACGAACAAATTGTAGTACATTCACACCATAGAATATTACTCAGCAATTTATGAAAAATGAACTACTGCTATTCTCAACACTTGGCTGGATTTAAGGGGATCACATGGAGTGAAAAAAGCCAGTGGTCACCAGGGGTTGGGGACAGAGACTGAGAAAGTGGGTGCTGTAAGGGGTAACACAAGGGATCTTTGTGGTGGTGGAACAGTTCTCTATCTTGATCGATGGTGTCTACATGAACCTACACATGACAAAATGCATAGAACTAGGCACATGTGTGCACACACACATGCAGATGAGAGAATATACAACTGGTGGTACATGAATCAGGTCTGTGGACTGAGGAAACTGGGTGAAGGCTACACATGGGATACCATCTAGAATCACTCCACTTCCTGAACAAGTTATGTCAAGAAAAGCACGACAGGAGTTTCACATCCTTGCTGAGAGATGACTATTTAATCCTTGAATAAATTTATTGCACAGTTAAATTTCCACTGTTGCAATCACAGGCAACAAGGAGGGAAGGGTGACGGTCCTCTCAAGCATAATACATCAAAACCATCAAATGTTACTACTATCAATGCATACTTTCAAGTCAGGACCCAGCCTTAGTAATAACCAAGGGTCTGCTGGCATTTACAACACCTATCACATTTGGTGCCACTGAAAAGGCCTCTAGTTTCTATGACTAAACCTGAAATTCAATCTTCTACCTAAACAACAATATTCCTAGTCTTAAATACATTCATCTAGCATCAGCAGAATAAGGGATTTAAAAAAGGTCTCATGAACATTTACGGCTTCAGATCAGCAAAATTTATCGTGTCTGCTACCCAACAGCACCATTGCTCTAATGCTTGCCTGTCATCATGGAAAATTACTGGTAAATATTTAGTATATGTCTGTCAGAGGGGTCCGTCCTCCCAGGAGAGCTGCTCAGTTATTAAATAGTGAATGTGCAAGAAACACTTTCTGTACTCGACCAGCTAACAGGTTTGTTAATGTTCTCAAAGCGAGAAACAAGAGGCAAATCACAGAGGAACAGCATTTTATACTAAAACAATGGCTGGTAGAGGCAGACAGGGTACTCATAAACAATTTGCCCCCCCCCCCCCCACACACAGGG
>JAQZBX010010424.1:16116-44431 GCA_029593785.1 Cabassous unicinctus | reverse complement strand
AAAAAGCCCACCCCAAAGACAGGCCCAACATACAGCCTCCTGCCCAAATCCAGCGGCCTCCAACCTAATGCAGAACCCAAAAAACCCCCATCCCACCAGAGGCCAAGGGGATCCCATGTACCCCAGTGAGAAGTGAGTCACTGCTCACAAGGCAGCCGGCTCCACTGTCAGGAGCTGCTGTTAAAACTATTTTGTTTCTATTAAACTATAACCTGCTTCCATAAAATCTACAGTTATCTACACAAAGCAATTCCTTTCCCTCATCCAGCTGAGAGTCTTTGAGATATTTGAAGACTATTGCCAGGCCTCCCCCAACCTCCACCCCTGGGGTGGGGTCCTCTGCTCTAGTCACAGGTCCGCTTATCAATGAGCTTTGTGCAGGCAGCCACACCGCACTGGTTGGGGACCTGGGTCCAACACGGAGCCTCCCCAAGACTGGCGCCTCAGTGTCTTCCTCGGCGAAGTAGAGGAGTTGAGCCAGATAACCTCTCAGGTGCTTTAAATATTCCCAATTGCATGGTTTTGAGACTAAGAGTTATAAATGTATGCATTGATTTTTAATCTTACTATTTTCTTCTTTAAGAAAAGAATAACCATCCAAAGAAATTGCTTTTTTCTTCATGACATCATACGAGTGCATAGATAATAAAAGAGGTGATGTGTTCAATTAAAAATGGAGAGCTTGTCTTCCTTTTGTCCCAAAACTACTTGACACAAAGCTATTCTAACTCTGGACTCCAGTGGGGTAGAGGTGAAGAGGGGTGAGAGAACTATACTGTCCATTCTTCAGTAGAGATCAGGTAGAAAAGTTGTAAGTAAAACAAGAGTTCACAAATTGTGCCTTCGGGTTTGCAGCCATGAACAATCAACAAGGTGAAGTGTGCTCATTATAGAAGCAACTGCTGGATAGTAATCAGTATTTAAACCTAAATCCCCAAAATAAATAAATAAATAAACCTAAATCCCCATAAAGAGATAGTGTGATATACATCTTCAATATGAAGGATTGCAATATTTATAGTCTGTTTACAATGGACCTTACAAATTGAAGAGACAACAACCCTCAAAATAATGTCTTTTAGTTTAGAATTCAGGGGCACGTTTTCTAGATAATCATTCAGATGTGTATGTGCAAACACACACCTTTTGCAAGTCCCTCAGGTAACAGGAGGGGAGTTGCCCCAGGAGAATGCTCGAGAAATGTTGACCACCAGCGCTGAACGAGGCCTCCCTGCCAACAACCCAGCTTCTGGCGTTTGGGCCAGGCTGGTGTGTCCCAAGGGCTCACTTCCCACTAGTAGGGGGAGGGGGGTGCTTGATATTATTACGTGTTTCTTTGCCTGAGTTCTTTGGTACAAGGACCTTTTAAGGAGCAAATAATAAAATCAGTGAAAGAGAACTTTACTTAACCATCAAGGGAGAGAAACAGGGCGTGGGATTGGAAGGAGCGAGTTTAGGGAGCCTGCCCTGGACTGTGAGTCCTGATGGAAACGTTTGTTACACTGAAGTGGTTTCTGCTCCTGAAGGAATACTGAGGGCAGGAAATCTAGTCTCGCTTCACAAACTTGGATAGTGAAAGAGCTGTGTGAATACCAGTAAATAAATGCCTAGGTCTGTTTTTAACAATGGAGGGTATCAGTGTCCTGCTTGAAAGCATTCCTGAGTTAGTTGGCGTTGTAAAATAATACAGAAAACTGACGTTTTTATTGTGGCGTGAGTCCCCGTACAGCGGTTATCTGCTGGCTCATCTGGTTTTTATGATCCGCGATGTAGCTGTCATATTGAGGCTCTATTAGCCATCTTCAAGCCCAGCCTCTCTCATTTCAGCACCTGCCTAAGTGCATCAGTGCCGCTTCCAATCCTGAGACTAATGCACTCTGTCTGCAGCCCCGTCCCTCAGATAAGCTCGGCTGCCCAGCTCCGCCAGAGCCTGCCCCATCTCCCTCCTCCCTTCTAGGCCTCCCTCTCAGCTCTAATCAGGGAAAATCATCCATGCAGCAGAGTCTCCACTTTGCCTGTGGCTTCAGAGATCTCTGTGCACGGGTTTCCTGGGAAGACATCCGTGAATCTGTCCAGGCCCCCAGGGTCTCTCATCACTGCAGGAGCACTGGCCTGCCTGGGGAATCACAGCCCCCTGGACAAGCCACTTCAACAGACATTTCCCTCACAGCGTCCCACGTGGGCAGTGAGAACTTCCATGGGTTCCAAGGTGTCAGGGGCCTGCCTTCATCCCCAAAAGTTTCTTAGCTCTGATTCATGCCCCAGAGCATATTGGGGCCACCTGGAGAAACTGGAGGCGAGGCCCACTGCGCTGAGTGAGGCAAGTGGTGCTTGAAAGCACTGTCATCCCCTGCACCCGTCTCCAACCCGCTGAAGCCTAGAGCATGGTACTTTGGGAGGCAGCTTTTACTTTTGCCTTGTGAAGAAATTGTCAAGAACCCCTCTGCCCTTTTCTACCACAGTGCAGTTTTCCCCGCTTGGGGGATTATGTTCCGTGTGCAGAGTTCTGTACCGATGGGAAAACATCATGCTTAGAGTGTTTCAGAAATTTGCCTTGGTATTAGTGTGGATCCAGGAGCCAAACCAGATTCTAGATATGTAAATCTATATTTTCTAATAATCTACTCAGTCCTGCCTTGCTGTGGGTACAGATTCTCCATTTACAAAGCTTTTTACAAATGTTAACTTACTCGAGCCTGAATGTGTGACCGGTGGTGGCAAATCTGGCTGGTGGGGCCTTGGGACACAGGATAAGGTTGTCAACATCATTATTTGTTAGGGAGATGCAAATCAAAACCAGAGATACCACGTCACACCCACTAGGATGGCTATTATTTTAAAAATGGAAAATGACAAGTGTTGGTGAGGATGTAGAGAAATAGGAATGAATGGTAGTGATGGTAACACAACATTGTGAGTGAAATTAATGCCTTTGAATTGTACACTTAAAAATGATTTAAATGGGAAATTTTGTATTAGATATATTTACCACAATAATTTTTTAAAATCAAGATAGAAGCTTAAACAGAGATAGGCAATGAAAGAAGGGTGAAAAGAAGATCAGGGAAGAGCCCCTGTATGTAGTAGCAGCAGAATACAGAACAGTGTCTGAGTTGGGGGGAAAAATCAAGTATTAAGGATAATCTTCTTAGGAAGCGTTCTGCCAATCTCAGATCTGCCAGTTCTACAAAGATAAATCACAGATACGCATATTGCTTTGCCTTTCTAAGCTCTGCCTCACTGTCTGTACAAGAGAACAGAAAACAAGGAACTTTTGGTTCCCAGCTTGAGCAGTGGGGAGGATGGCCAGCTGAGGTTGTGAAGTTAAAGTTCATGTTTTTTTCTCTCTAACACATGCTTGGAGAACAAGGCCTTTGTGTAGTTGTATGTTTGGAACAGGAAGGAAGAACGAATATGATCAGGCCTTGGGGTATCTTACAGAAGCCTTATAACGAAGCTGGAGGCAGGGACAATGAGGAAGTAGATGCAGACAGACCTTGGACACGTTACCAACCAACACTAGCCTGACACTCACCAAAGGCCTGTGCTGCATCGGCTTTCTCCCAGGTGAGCAGGATGCGCATAATGAGTTGAGTCCGCTAAATCAGTCACTTGAGGTTCCTGGGCAAGCCAAGCACGTCCTACGTCTCCTAGGTGCTGTTTCACTTCCGGGAGGTTGTGCGCACAGCGTAGGTGGGGCCTTGGGACACAGGACCAAGAAATGGAGAGGTCATGGAGCATCTCAGAAGGGGGCTGGGGGAGGTTGCCTTTATCCCTTCTCAGTTCCTCCTGGAAGGACTGGAAATGCAAATCAGAGAAAAGCTATGTGGGACAGGAAAAGTGGGGGAAACACCCTGGGCATTAACGAGCCACTCCAGAGAACTCCCTTCGATCAGCCTGACTTTTTGAACGCATAATTGAGTTTCCTTAACCTGTGTGACAGGTGTGAGCTAAAGAGGTAGTGAGAACAAGCTTTGGAAGTGTCAACCCTGCCTGCATGCCACAGCAGGCACAGGGCACAGAGCCCTTGGGTGGCTCTGGGACGATTAGATCTGAGGGGAATGTGTGTGCTTGCAAGTACCCACTCTCAATGTTGGTGAAACCCAGGGTGGCCATAATTATTTAGATAAGTTATTCAAAGTGGAAGGTATACCTGTTCAATGTCAACTCTGTTTTCATTCCATTAAGGATCCAAGAAAGCCGTTCACTAGTCTCGTCATTGAGGCATTCTGGTATGTGGGCATGAGAGGATGTCCTACCTCAGCTGGGAGGGGCAGGCAGGGCTGCTGGTTATTTTTCTTTCACTCATCTGTTCATTTGTTATACAATCTAAGACTGTCAAATTTTTTTTTAACTTTTGATCAATAGGCGATAAAAGTTACTATGTTTTTTGCCCCACATTGCTTCTTTTTAAATCTACTTAGAAATTAAAATACGAATTGGTGAAAGAATCCTTGGGATATTTCTGGTTCTGCCTGGTTACTAATGGACTGTGGCATAATTCATGTATTGTTTTACATACCATTTGTTGGGACACTCTGGAAGGGTGTTGAGCACCTAAAGGAGCCTCTTCCAGTTTTTATAGAAATAAATTAGCAAATAATTTCCAATTTTTTTTTCTTGGCATTGGGCTTTGTTACTTAAGAATGCTGTCAGAAGAGAACTGTTAGACCCACGTGCAGAAGTTAACCCTTTTAGTCTCTGCTAGGTTCACATCTGCCTTGACAATTAAACCTTTCTATGTTACAAGTACGGTTGGCGACCCCATTCTCAACGAGATGAAGAAAGGAGCTGGAAAGCTGAAGGAGACCTTGGCGATTAAATCCCAACTCTGCCATTTCACAAGCAAAGAAACTGAGGCCCACAGAAATTGCTACTCGTCCAAGGTCAAAATAGGTGGTTGGTTAGTGATATTTTTCAGATGGTAAGACAGATTCACTAGCTTAGAGACATGCTGGAAACATTCTGCTTTTTTCGGGGCTGTCCAAAAGATGAATTTGAAAAATTCTGTAAACTAGCAACTGCTCACCCACGTAAAGGAATAAGACATGTTAGAACTGTTTTCTAAGAGCAGTTAGGAGCATGATATCTAAGACAGAGCATGAGATCTGTCTTTATTGGAGATGGATGCAGTAAACCTTTCTTCAAAAATAAAAGATGGTTTGGAAAGAATAACCTGGGTTAACTGGTCTTGTTTTTGAGAATGTGTTGGAATGTAGCAAAAGAAAAAATGTCCTTTGGCCTGCACATAAAGAAGATTTAGTAATTAGAGCAGGAACATTTGGATCTATTGCATTTGTACCTTGTGTAATGTCCTTTCAGGTTTCAATGTGCAATAATAAAAGATTTTAATTCCCCCAGGAATCTTAGTTTAATGAGTATTTTGTTAGAAAAATTAAAATACATTTTAAGCGTGCTTTGAACAAGGCTAGTCACACTGTTACGAACATTTTTAATGCCATTGATATAAGTATAATGTATTAAATTTAGAGATTAAGAAATTTTCAGGTATTCTGATCTTCTGAATTTAAACTACAGGCAAGTCATTGACCTCTCTGAGAACAAGTTTTCCCATCTCTTAAGAAGAGTTAATGACGTGTTTTTGAAACATGTGTTGAGGTGAGTCATAGCAAGACTGTATAAAACCCAAAATAGTAATAGGCTCATTTCTTCCTACTACCCAAGTTTACTTCCTGAGAGTATAACACAGTATTATTCTAAAGCAGGACCCTAGGAAAGATCCCCAGGGAACACCAACCTTATGGCAAGAGATTTTCTTAACATAGCCCATAACCTAGCATGAGAACCGTATTAGAAGTCAGAACTTTAAAATACGTATATAAGAATTGTAATTACATTTGCATATTTTTAGGGTTGTCTTAAAAATAATCTTGTTATTCTCTTTATTTCTGGTTCTGTATATTAGTTGCCTTATCTGGAAATTTAGAGCAATAAAATTCAAATAAAGGCTCCGAAGAAAAGACTTTCGTTTTTAGATCCCCATCAGCAAGATCTCTGCAATGGCCTGCAGAAAAATTAAACAGTGAAGCAATAGGCCAGCGATGACTACAATATTTTTATACTTCGGCTGATGAAATGCAACTATTTTTAAAAATGATTTCACTTAAAAATCGTTAGTAGTTACAATGTTTAATTATTTGGGAGTGGTAATTAACCAGACTATGAATTAAAGTATTATGAAACTAACAGATCTGACAGTTCTCTACATATGCAAAACCACTTTGCATTTTTATTGGGGAGGCAAGAACCATGTTTTTCCTTATGCAGAGGAATTTTTCCCTTTTTTTTTTTTTACTGTGCTAAAATATATAGAAAATAAAATAAGTTTAACCATTTTTAAGTGTACAATTCTGTGGCATTAAGCATATTAACAGTATTGTATAACTTTCACCATTATTTCCAGAACATTTTCAGGATTCTAAACAGAAACTCATACCCCACCCCCCAATGCCTGGTAAACATTATTTTGCCTTATGGCTCTATGGATTTGTTTATTCTAGTAAGTTCATATAAGAAAAATCACACAATATTTGTCCTTCTATGTCTGGCTTATTTCATTCAATATGGTATCTTCAGGGTTCATCCATGTTGTTGTATGTATCAGCACTGTATTTCTTTTTATGGCTGAGTAATATTCCATTGTATGGATATACCATATACACTTTGTTTATCCATTCATGGACATTTGGGTTGCCTCCTCCTTTTGGCGATTGTGAATAATGCTGCTATGAACATTGGTGTACAAATATTTGTTTGAGGCTCTATTTTCGATTCTTTTGGATATATACCTAGAAGTAGGATTGTCAGGTCATATGGTAGTTCTATGTTTAACTTTTTGAGGACCCGCCAAACTGTTTTCCACATTGGCTGCGCCATTTTACTTTCCCACCAACAATGTATAAGGGTTCTTATTTCTCTACATCCTCAACAATTGTTATTTTTTTTTTTTTTTTTTTTTAATAATAAACATCCTAGTGAGTGTGGAGTGCTAGCTCCTGGTTTTGATTTGCATTTCCCTAATGACTAGTGATGTTGAGAATCTTTTCATGTGCTAATTGGCCATTTGTACATCTTTGGAGAAATGTCTATTCAAGTCCTTTGTCCATTTTTTATCTCAGGATTGTCTTTTTGTTGGTGAGTTGTAGCCTTTCTGTATATATTCTTGATATTAAACCATTATTGGATATATGGTTTGCAACTATTTTCTCCCATTCTGTATGTTTTCTTTTCACATTCTTGATCATGACCTTAGATGCATAGAAGTTTTTAATATTGATGAAATCCAATTTTTCTATTTTTTTCTTTCAATGCTTGCGCTGGAGGTATAAAACTAAGAATCCATTGCTTAATACAGTGTCCTGAAGATATTTCCCTATGTTTTCTTCTAAGAGTTTCATAGTTTTAGCTCTTATATTTTGGCCATTGATCCATTTGAAGTAAATTTTGTATATGGTATAAGGTAGGAGTACAAATTTGTTCTTTTGCATATAAATATCCAGTTTTCCCATCTCCATTTGTTGAAGAGACTATTCTTTCCCCATAATAGATCTTGGTGCCCTTGTCGAAAATCAACTGGCCATAGATGTGAGGGTTTATTTCTAGACTTCCAATTCTATTCTATTGGCCTGTTTGTCTACTTTTATGCCAGTACCACACTGTTTTAATTACTATTAGTTTATGGTAAGTTTTGAAATCTGGACATGTGAGTCCTCCAACTTTGTTCTTCTTTTTCAAGATTGTTGCTGCTATTTGGGGACTCTTGCAATTCCATATGAATTTGAGGATCAGCTTTTCCATTTCTGTAAAAGAAGCTGCTGGGATTTTGGTAGGCATTGCATTGAATTTGTATATCATTTTAGGTAGTATTGACATCTTGACAATATTAAGTCTTCCAATCCATGAACATGGATGTCTTGCCATTTATTTAGATCTTCTTTAATTTATTTCAGCAGTATTTGTTAGTTTTCAGTGGTTTGGCTTAAACCATAGGAATTTATTGGCTCACAATTTTGAGACTAGGAGAAGTCTAAAATGGAGCCATCAGCAAGGTGATGCTTTCTCCCCAAGACTGTGGCATTCTGGGTATGGCTGCTTCTGTCACATGGCAATGCACATGGCAATGTCTTTTTTCTCCTCCAAGTTCTGTTGACTTCTAGCTTCTTGCTTCTCCCATGGCTTTCTCTCTCTGGCCTTCTTTATAAAGTCTCCAGTAACAGGATTAATACCTATCCTGATTCAGCTGGCCATACCTTAACTAAAAATAACATCTGCAAAAGGTTCTGTTTACAATGGGTTCACACCCACAGGAATGGATTAAGGTTAAGAACATGTTTGGTTTTTGTTTTTGTTTTTGTTTTTGTTTTTTTGGGGGGGAGGGGGAGTACCTAACTAAAAATCTACTGCAGTATACAAGTCTTTGATTTCCTTGGTTAAATTTATTCCTAGGTAATTTATTCTTTTAGAGACAATTGTAAATGGAATTGTTTTAATTTCCTTTTCAGATTATTCATTACTAATATATAGAAACACAACTGAATTGTGCATGTTGATCTTATATCCTGCAACTTTGCTTAAGTTATTTATTAATCCTAGTTGCTTTCTTGTGGATTCTTTGGGATTTTCTATAAGTAGGATCATGGCATCTGCAAACAGAGATAGTTTTACTTCTTCAATTTGGATACCTTTTATTTCTTTCCCTTGCCTGATTGCTCCGGCTAGATCTTCTAGTACAATGTTGAATAACAGTGGCGACAGCAGGCATCCTTGTCTTATTCCTGATCTTGGGGAAAGCTTTCAGTCTCTCAACATTGAGAATGGTGTTTGCCATGGGGTTTTCATAAATGCCCTTTATCATATTGAGAAAGGCCCCCTCTATTCCTGGTTTTCTGTGTGTTTTTTAATTTTTTATAATGAAAGCATGATGGAGTTTGTCAAATGCCTTTTCTGCATCAACTGAGAAGTTCATGTGAGGTTTTTCCTCCATTCTATTAACGTGGTGTATTACATTGATTTTCTTATGATGAACCACCCTTGCATTCCTGGAATAAATCCTATTTGGTCATGGTGAATAATTCTTTTAATGTGCTGTTGGATATGGTTTGCCAGTATTTTGCTGAGGATTTTTATATCCATATTCCTAAGGGATATCGGTCTGCAATTTTATTTTCTTGTGCTTTCCACATCTGACTTTCGTATCAAGGTAATGCTTGACCTCATATAAAGAAGTGTTCCCTCTTCTTTCACATTTTGGAAAAATTTGAGGACTGATGTATTTTAAAGCAGTGAAGCCATCCAGTCCTGGACATTTCTTTCTTGGGAGGTTTTTGATTACTGATTCTATCTCTTTACTTGTTATAGGTCTGTTGAGATCTTCTGTTTCTTCTTGAGTCAGTATAGGTAATTTATGTTTCTAGGAATTTGTCCATTTCATCTAGGTTATCTAAGTAGTTGGTTCATAGTATTCTCTTACAATCCTTTTTATTTCTGTAAAGTCAGTAGTAATGTCCCCACTTTCATTCCTGATTTTCGTTATTTTCTTTATCAGTCTGGTTTAAGATTTGTTGGATTTTATTGATCCAAAGAACCAACTTTTGGTTTCATTAATTCTCTTTGTTTTGTTCTATTCTGTTCTTTATTAGAGAAAAAAATTTAATTGTATCTTTTTGTGTGTTCAAAACTGTTCCATACTGTAATAGCAAGGAAAAAGGGGTTAGCAGAACTGATGCCTGTTCTGTTTTTATCACATAAAGCACAGTCACATTGTATTGCTAGTTCTGAAGTAAAGCTATACCTTATCGAGCAGCCCTTAGAACAATCCTTAGAACCTCCTATGTTACCAAATACAACTCACAGGCAGCACCAAATAAGAGGCAACTCAAAAGCCATGAAACTGGAGATCAAGGTTTTCCTCAGATCAGGGGAGATGCTAAAATGTTCAAGTGTGTTAGAGACATGCCATTCCATCCAAAATCACTTCTTTAGGTATTCTCCCACACACAATAGCCATACTGCTTATGTTGTCACTTCTAAAGAATGTGAAGGCCTGAAAGGAAAAGATGAGATGAGCCATGGCAGAAAGCTTCCAGCTCTACTCTCAGTCTCATCAGGAGAAAGAGCGCTCTTTCGGTAAATATATTTTGAGGTAGTCACTGCATGCAGACTATTGACTAGGCTCTGCTGGGGACATAGAGTCCCTTTATCTTGGAAAGATACTGCAAGTGCCCAGTCCTGAAACGCAAGAACTTGGGACTGGGTGCCCCATCAGCGAGATGACCAAAGAGCAGCAGGGGTCACAGGAAGATTAGAACACTGGGGATTGGGGTGCTCTGGGAGGGAGTGGCCTTCCAGCTATCTTCTAAGGAATGGTTGAGATTTTGATGTATCCAACTGGAGGGAAAGACATCCCATGAAGAATAAATGGCTTATCCTTCCCCACAGTGGCCCGTTATGGTTTCAATGATTCTTAAAAACCTATGCTGGGCATTCTTCCCCTCTGCAAAGTGTTGTTTGCCCATGTGTGCAGAGGGGCATTGCTCCTTCCACTGCACCTAGTAACCACCTCTGTCACTGTTCCTAGCACACTGAGTTGCAGCTATTGGCTCTCAAGTCTGCTCCCCACTGGTCTCTGCACAACTGGGGGGACTGTGGCTTATTTTCATAGCCAAAGTGTCAGCCACATGGATGCTTCCAGATTCTTCAGCCTACCAGGGACACTGCTTTAATTTTTTTTTTTTCCACATTGCTTGAATTCCTGTCCCCTGTGCAAAAGGAAACTCAGAGTCTCTCTGAGAATGACCTGGCTCCAGGAAATTCCCAACTTCTGCTGAGCTCTGGATCTCCTGCATCTTCCATTCCCATAGCAAATAAAACATGTTGCTAAGGGTTTGGTAGAAGAGTTAGAGCTCAGTGGATAATCCAATTTAAAATTACAGATTAGACAGGCCCATTCCTAAAATTCCCTGGTCATAGTTCCTGTAGAACACTGGTCTACCTTGGGAAAGGGAATGAGGTCCCCTCCCTGTAGCACCTGCACAGCTCCCCCAGCCCAGCCTTGTCACCTTTACCCAAAGCAAGTCAGCCTTTCTCACTTGACTCCAGCCCAGCCAGGCTAGGGAAGCGGGTAGGAAGCCTGACCTTCTCCTCAAAGAAACCAACCAGGTATTTTACTTGAGGGAGAGATGGACTGACTGATTGAGGCCAACAATCTCCCTCTGACCTGGCTTTTAAACTAACCTCTCCACCCCAGCACCCAGCCCCAGTACCTAGAATATGGTAGGCATTCAATTAATGTTTCTTCACTGAATTTCTAAATCTGCAGCATGTTCTTGGTTTCTTGTTATCCAACTTGTCCTGGATACAGGGTGTTGGGTTGGAAAGGAGTGGGAAATAAATCTGGAAACACAGGTTAGAATGAAATTGTCAAAGCTCTTGAAAAATCGGATGAGAGGTTGATTTTCTTTGGCAAGTAAGAGAGATTTCTGGCTGGGGGAATTCACAGAAGAGCAGTGCCCTAGGACCTAGGAAGAATGAGCAGAGCCCAGGAAGAGAAGGGCCCCAGGGGTGGGGGTGGGGCAGTCTGTGAAAGAACAGGACCCTGCAGTTGTCCAAGTGCTGGTTCACTGAGGGCTTGGAACATGAGGGGGCGGGGAGACGAGAAAGGGAGGGTAAGGGCAAAGAATGCAGAGAAGGATTTGGGAATGCTTGATGGGGGCAAGATTTAGGAGGAGCTAAAAGTTGGCCAAGAATTTAAGTCTAGGAGATATGGGGGGGGGCAGATAATGGTAACAATGCAGTAGGGAAGGGAAGAGGGGTATTTAGTTGGGGGAAGAATACATTGACTTCAGTTTCAAGCATTTCTTTCTTCATCCATCAAATTCTTGTTGAGTGTCTACTATGTGCCAGGCCAGGAGCTAGGTCTGGAGATGAGTAGTAAGACAAGAATGGCTGCTACCCCCAGGGTACATTCTAAGGAGGCAGACAAGAAAGCAATAAATTAATAGACAAATAATTACAGATTGTGGAAGAGGCTAGAAAGGAAATAAGTATCATGATAGAGCAAAGCAAGGAAGGTCTCTCTATAGACCTGGTGACTTGTCAGGCAAGCAAGAAAAACTCAGACCTGGAACCTGGGAGAAGGGCAAAGGCTGAGGATGGAGATAATGATGTCCTCTGCCCAGAGGGGACAGTTGGCATTGTGGGCAGGAACGGGCCTACCCAGAGAGAGACAGGGGGACTCCCTAAGAGGTAGGTGAATCCGGGGGCCTTTCTTTTGGATTCTGAGGAACATAGGTGTTTTGTATATTTTCGGAGGGGAAAGCAGTGTGATGAGTTGCCGTGTCCCCTTTCATGAAGGTAGGCAGAGAAATGCAAGTGGCATTGCCAAGGCACCCCCAAGACATACACCAAATATTCAACAAAGGGTGACTTTCAAAACGAAAGGAGGGAAGGTCGAGGGTAGGAGAGAGGGGAAAACTCATTCAAGAGAAATGAACTGTAAGCAATTGGCGCTGCAGCACAATGCTTCCTAGTCTTGAGGACTTAGATCATCTGTCTGGGATGGCTAGTGGGTCTTTCCATCTCTCATTTCTATGACTCCTTTGATACTCCACCCTTTCCCAGTGATCCAATCAGGGAGAAGGTGGTGCTAGAAAGGTTGAGTCACCTGATAAAGATCAAAGTGGCCCTTCAGGTTCTGTCACAGGCTGGAGGGTCAGGCAGGGACTTGCTGGGCTGCCTAGGGCCCTGACTATCCAGCAAGGCATTTCCCTTCTGTAACAGGAAGAAGATAAATCTCTTCTGAAAGGACAACTCCGTTCTGTGACCCGGGGTGTGCCTCCCTCAGGCACTTTCTGCCTGCCATCAATTGGCAGAACATATTTCTCTTCACTTAACTTTGCTAACATGGTGATAACTTAGATTGTCCCTAAACACCAGCTCCTGACTTCCCTCCTCCAGAAACTCTGGGGTTCTTGGGCATGGATGGGGACTCTGGGCTTTCACTGGTACCAAAGGAGCCCCAGGGTTCCCTTTAGGCTTCTGGAACTCATGGTAGAGGTGAGGTGTCTGAAGTGGCTCCAGCTACCAGCCTATTCCCAGGATGCCTTAAAATGAATTCAATCCAATTGCCAGCCCCTGAGTAGCCATCCAATTCCACAAAGGAAACCTCCAAAGCCATTGCAGGGAGATGATCTGATGAATGTCCAGAGGAAGAAATTTATCTAGAGATTTTTCTTGACAAAGCCATAAATCATTTACATCCTGGGGTCACCACCACCTGTAACAGCTTCCCTCACCCCCAACTTTATGGCCACACTGAGATTTGGGGATTTATGACCAGCCAGCTCGTGACTACCAGGAGCCTTTGCCCAAGCTGTTCTCTCTACTTAGAGTGCTCCCTCCCAGATCCGCCATGGCTGGTTCCTTCTCGCCAATTAGGACTCTGCTTAAACATCCCTTCTCAGGGTACCCTTCCTGGCCCCAATCACTCAAGTCTATTTTCATCCCAGCCTCACACCACCAGCTCTTCCCTTGCCTAACTGTTTACTGCCTGTGCCCCTTAGTGCAGCAGAAACTGCGTGTCGCCCTCATTGGAAGCCATGTCAGCAGCCCCTGGAGCACATGGTCTGAGAAAGTTCCCTGAGACAGCTCATAGAACAGGAACCCAGAATACAGACCACAGTCAAGTACAGGGGGTGAGCACTGAGGAGCAGTTTACTAGAGGAAGAGACCAAAGTGTGTGGGGGACACAGGGAAAGAAGTGAGACTTGGAGAGGACCAGGAAAGGGGTGGGAGGGAGACGGAGCATTTGAGGAGGTCCTGACATGTCCCATCCTCACCACAACACTAGATGGTAGAGCAAATGTGGAAGCCAAGACTTATCCAGTAAGTGGCAAAGGCAGAATTTCAACTTCAGTCTCTCTAGCTCCAAATCCCTTGTGCTTCTACCACATGGGGACAGTTTAAATAAATGAAGAGGAGGAACAAGAACATTCCAATATAGGGAACTGTATGAGCGAAAGGGGGCTGCAGATGGCTAGACTTGAAGGATGTACCATTGGGTGACAACATTGGAGAAAGAGATCATGGTTCAAGTGGAGAGGACTTGACTGTCCATTGAAGGAATTCTGCTTTATTGTCTAGGCCCCAGAGCATCATTAAAGTTATACACTTACCATAGCTTCCAATTCCTGAGTTCTACTAAACATCAGGCCCTGTGCTAGACACTGAGGTCATCTCCAATCTTTATGTCTGGTAGATATAATTTAACAGATTGATACATGATGGAACAGAGGCCCAAACATTAAGTGGCAGAGCTGGTGTTCAGCTGAAATCTGACTCCCAAGTTCATACTATGCTAGCTCTACTAGCTGCACCCCTAGGGATCCACACCAAGCACATGGAGATGATCCAGCACATGCTCTACCCTGACCATAGTAAACTGCCTGCAATTCCTGGAAGGTTCTCTAACACTATTGTGCCCTTGAACACCTGTGCCCTGCACCTACCTTGCCTTTCCCCTCTTCCTTTGTTTTCCCATCTCTTGCTTGTGCTTCATAACCCAACTCAGGGATCACCCACTTTGGGAAGCATTTCCTGAGTCCCTGGCCCCACTGGGCTGTGTAGCCCTCCTCTGTCCCACTGGGAAGGTCACTTAACCCTAGCACTTTTCCCAGTAGGAAACGTTAGATAGGTCATACCATTATTTATTGATGTAAGTGCCCTCCTCAAGCACCCCTTCTCCTCCCTCGTCTATGCCCCTCTTCAGCCCTCACTTCTCTCCCTGTACCCCACACATACTTCAATTTCCTCCTCTATTAAACTACTCTCAGTGCTTATCTGCTTGCTCTTGGCCATGCCAGTTTCTACTGGTAGGCTTTGAGCTTCTTGAGGGCAAGCTGTTATGGCTGTTGAACGAACTAGTGGATGTTGCCAGGATTAAATGAGAAAAGAGATTGGAAGGTCCTCTGCAATAGTAACATGCTACCCAGCTGTGATTTGTGTGTGTGTGGCATTTGTTACTTTTATTACTACAACTACTAAGATGGCAATGCTCACAGGTCTTCTTTTCTTTCTGAACTCTCACTATCCAAAGTCAAGGACTACTAGATATGGATCAAGTCTTTGGATACCTCATGCTCCCTAGACTCTCTACTCCCATCCAAGAGCCTGGGGTCAAGTAGGCCTGGGCACTGTGGTCTCCCCACTCTTTAGACCCTGAAACTGCAGAACTCTGCCCCCGAGGAATTCTTGTATCTCTCAGTAGCCATCAAGGCAGTGGCATGAAAAGACCCAAACAGCTCCTTTTTATTTGTGAGTCATAGTCTTCTCACAAAAAAAGGATATTCTGAGGGAGCCCTTTGGAAGTTCCCCAAAAGCACAGCATTCTTAGGTCAGGTGGCTCTTCGTATTCTTGTCCTAGAAATAAGCCATTCCTAGAAGCATCCACCCCAAAGTCCAGTTTGGCCAGAGGCAGTCCCTGGGATTTCATGGCATGGCTGGAGAAGAATCCTTCTGTGTTTTAGCCATACATAAACATAAAGTCCATTATCATGACTATCCCTGATGGTACTTAGGAACTGGTATTTGTTTTTTGAGAAGCTGCATTAATCATATCAGTCAAAACAAAGATGCTTTATCTTCAACCCAGTTCTGTCTACAAAACCATTCATCTCCAGCTGGAGAAAAACAATGAAATTATTTTCACTCTGGACTCCAAGGCTGCATCATGCTTTTTCACCATGTGCTGCTTGATATCCAGAAGCCATGTGTGATCTCAGCCTGATGTCTCCCTTGATTGACCCCTTCTGACTCAGGTTTCCACTCCTATATCTGCTCTAATCTAATCTACTAAGGAGTCTAACCAACAGCTTTAGTTTTACTAGGCCTCTGTAGAATGAAAGCATCTTTCTTCTATCTGTGTCTTTAACAAGTTATTTTTTTCCCATAGAAAATATTTCTGAGGGAGGTATCTAAAATAATGGGATAACAGCTTGGTCAGGCAAACCTGGGTTTGAATCCAGGCTCCACCATGAGTGACACTGCAAAGTTGCTTAACTTACAAGAGCCTTGGTGTCCTTACCTGCCTCATAGTATGATTAGAAGGTTAAAGAGTGTGGTGCATGTGAAATGTTTAGCATAGAACACAAAGAAGAGCCCAGTAAATAGATAGATATTGTAATTGTTAGCTCTAAGGGATTCCCAGTTGGCCCACCCCCAAACCAGTCATTGGCCCCCGAGGCTTTCTGGATCTCTGGCACGACTGCAGAGGGAGACCACTGAGCTACCCTGCAAGCCGGGAGGGACCCGCGAGCCCACTGTGGGAGTCTTGCTGAGAATCCCCTCCACAGAGACTTCATAGACAACAGTCTCTAGTAGACCATAGATTATAATTTGTCTCCATGAGAAAATGTTAGAGAAGTCATACTGTTATTTATTTATTTATACAAGTGCTTCAGTGACAGGTACCACCATGCCTTCTTACAGCCACGGAACAGTTTGTGCTCCAGAGAATCACTTGCTATACTTAACAGCTCCCCAAATGTCTCAGGGTATGTCCATGAGGGCAAATGGGAAGCATGAGTCCCTTCCAAGCCTTGCCAGCAAATCAGCACCACGTCAGGCCTATCGCCTTGGCCCCTGCCCCCTCATTCGGCGTTCGTCCCAGGAAGCCATCCAGGGAGCACCATGACCAGCTGGAGGGCAGGGAGATGCCCATGGAGGCCTTACCAGGGCAGAGGTGAAGTGAGGCAAGGGGAAGGCTCTGTTCTGACTGAGCTAAGCCACCCCTGCCTCCTGGCCGCCTGGCTTTATTCAAATTTGAAGTTTGGTGCTCAGGCTGAGCATCTGAAGCCCCACTGAGAAGCAGGCCCTGCGCTCTGCTGCTTCTGCTGCCATGGCCACTGTGAAATGGAGGTGGAAGGCAGGCTCCCCACGGCACTGATGCAAGGCACGAGCACTGGCCAGACCGCAGAAGGACCTGAGAGCTCTCCTAGTCCACCTCTTCCCTCGTTGACAAATGAGACAGGCAGAGCTCCAAAAGTCAGTCACAGACTCGAGGAGATCAAGCCTGGGCAGGCCTTCTGGAGGGCTGGGCGCTGCAGTGCTCTGGCGGGGTGAGGACGGCCATGTGTGGTAAGAGGGGGCCCTCTCCTCAGTCGACAGGGTCAGGGCCCAGGCTCTGAGCTCCTCCAACCTGGAGGGCTTTTCACTCCACAGGGCCACACCCAGCAACAACCTTCCAGCACCTTCACGGAAGCCAGAGAGGTGTTGGAGGCTGTGTCCACTCACTGGAGTCTTTGATCTTGTGAATAGTCTTTGTACTGCACCCTCGTGGGTTTAGCAGTGAAATGAAGTGAAGGCAGCTTTGAGCTGAGTCCAAGTCATCATTTTTGCCAGTCTTCAAACCCAGGCCAACCCTTTGTCAGCCCAGCTCAATCTTCCTAACATCCTTATTCCCCAAAGTGCCAGAGTCCTGGAATCTTCAGAGGTGACACTGAAGGCTTGTGTGTGAATGACGTGGCCAGGGCAGCAGAGCCCTCTGAGAACCTAGGCCACCCTTGTCCCTTGTTCCTGTGTTTATTTGCAGAGTCCGCCATGCATGTGGCAGAAGACCAGCTTCCCTCTCTGCAGGTTTAGCAAATTCTGAGCCTGAAAACAGTGGACAGACAGGAGCATTGCTGGGAACACACGCTGATTTCTTGTGGGTGTGGAGTGCTTCCCCTGCATGTCCTCGGACATTTTGGGGAGTTTCTTCCTGTCTCTTCTTAGCTCCCTTTGTTGTTAGGAACATACAACTCCAGAGATACTACATAGGAAATGTTCCTTTTTAGGAACGGATTCTAGCAGAAGAATCGTGTCCTAAAGACCATCCTAGGAGAAAGAGCAGAGAAGAGCAGACCAATTGATGCCAGTTATGAAGTCCTGTCTGTCGTGTAGTGGGCTATGGGACAGGGGTATGGTTTTTATATTCCTGTAATCACTAATTTCTCACACTTGGATAGAACTATAGTTTCCAAAGCATTTTCACATACACTGAAGTGTTATTTTAGGCACGCTGGCAAAGTAGAAACCAAAATCTTGTTTATCTGTGGGAATTAAAGCCCCTCCCTTGTGGGCAGCTCTGCAGCTCAGACACTGGGCCTTTTCAGTGGGGCCGGCTCTGCGGGCAGGCCGAGCACCTGTAAGGGGTTACTGTGCAGAGTGTCAGACTTGGAGTCCCCACTGAAGCTTTCATCAAAGCAGATCTGATTATTTTCCACTTGATTTTCCTGAAAGGATGTTATGATTTTCTCGATGTTTGGTGGCTGGCGATAAATCAGGCTTTTATGATGTCATGTGAAAGGCCGCCTCTCGGACTTCCTCCTGCTGCAAGCCAAAGGATGAAAGGGGACGTGCTGGTGGGGTGCAGTGGCCATGGTTTGCCTGTAACCCTTTCCTAGTTTGTCCTCAGCGTGGCTGAGGCTGCCCACTGGCCGGGGTCAGGGGAGGGGGAGAGGGTTGCTGCTTGGCTCTTGCTGTCCCTTTGGCACGGACAAAGCCCGGCCTTGGGGAGGAGGGCTGCTTTCCCCGGGTTGAACAGATTTCCTCAGCTAACAGGCTTTGGCATCCACCCAAGAGTCAAAAAAAGAATGTGTGTGCCATGGAATAATATAAGAGATGATAGGTCGTTTTACAAAAGTAATTTTTTGAAAGAGTCCTTGTTTTATAATAATTAAAGTGAGAGTTTCCTTTTAAAAAGAGATAGCATCTAATGTGGTAAGGTTGTGGTAAAATGTCACTCTCAGACATTGCTGGTGATATTGTAAACTCATAACAATGCCTTTGAAAGCAATAAAAGTTTCACCAACAATCAAGCCAAAATCCTAGGCGTTCACTACAAATCCTTTCTTTCCCTCACCCCCACATCCAATCCATCACCAAGTTCTGTTTCCACTCCATCTCCAAAATATGTCCCCAGTTCATCCACTTCTCTCCATCACCACCAGTTTTGGTACCCGTAGTCGAGGCTGCCTTCATCTCTCACCAAGAGGCAGTAAGGTCTCTCAGCTAGTCTCCTCCCCACTCTCGGCCCTCTCTAATCTATTAAAGCACCCACGGTGATCTCTAAAAATGTACATCAGAGCTTATGCTTAAAACCCTCTAATGGCTTGGAACAAATCCAGACTCCATACTTGATGTATTGGGCTCGTAGAGGACTGATTTTTAAAGTAAAGCAGGTTATCTCTCTGTAGATGAGTGGACTTTCATGCGTGTACACACACACACAATTTATGATTTTTTAAAACCTCTCCAGTAAGTTGCAGTGTTGCCTCCCATATCTTGAGAACTAACGGAGAAGAGGGAGGCTCACATACATATTTGTTTTGTAAGTTCATGACTTTTGCTATACACCTATTGTTTATGTACATTCATGTATGAATTTAAAAATTCACTTATTATTATATACATGTGCAAAAAAAAGAGAATAGCTTTCCTACACCATAGTGATGAAAGGAACAATGGCTAGTCTTAACAGAAAATCTATGTACAATGAATTGGGAATTGTGCTGGCTGTGTTCCATACATAATCTTGAATTCTTGCAACAACCCTGCAAGAGGCAATATTATTTATCCCCATTTTACAAACTCAGGCACATTAAAAATAACTTTCCCCCCAAAGGTCACACAGCCAAGTGGTTGAGCCAGGCGATGAAGCCAGGCCACTCCAGCGATGTCTCTGTGTTGTGGTTGTCGTTTAAAATTGTTTTATTGAGATACTACTTACATACAGTGAAATCCATAGATCTGAACTGTAGAATTTGATCCATTTTGACAAGTACATGTCATGTAACCTAGACTTCTATCACTCCAGAAAGTTCCTTGTGCACCTTCCCAGTTGATCCTTTTCCTCTGTAATCATTTATCTAATTTCTAGAACTTCATATCCATTGAATCAGAGAGCATGTACCTTTCTGTGGTTTTCTTCTTTCATCCAGCAGGGGATTGTGGTGACATTCTCAATGTTGATGCAGTCATCATTATTTAGAGACCTCTTTCCACTCAGATTAATGTAGCATAAAGTATATTGCTTACAGTGTTGTAGCCTTTTGAGCTTTGTGACTGCTGGACTAAGAATCCAAAATCCTAGCTTCAAAACCCTAGCACTAGATGCCCTTGTGATAGTAATCAAGCTATTTGACTTAAATATCCTTACAGATGCATTCAGGTAAAGAATTCTGTTCCACTAGTGAAGATGTGAAAGACACATGTCAGAAAACCATGTGGTGTAGATGTCTAATAGAACTCTCCATTAACTGTGACAGGGGAAACCAAGGGAATGGGAAAATAAGATGATAGAAAACCTAAAGATTCGTCTTAATGATCATCTTTTCTCCATGCCTCTCAAGACTGTCATAAGAGGTTGTCTTAGGTTTTGCCTCAAATATAAAAAGTTCCCAGAGAAACAGTCAAAAAGCAAGAATTTGGATGTGGTCAGTTGCCTGGTTAGTCTGGGGGTTTCTTCAGAAGTTAATGAGGGAAAAAACACAGACCAAATCAATGTTTGGTATATGTTGAATGACCCTGTTCTATCATTTCTATGGATTGAGGGAAAGATGGATGAAAAGCGGGAGCGGGGGAAGGATTATTAAATGAGATATCTTGAATGGGGTGTGACTTATTTTCCTATATAAATTGAGAAAAAAATCCCAAAGAGAAAACATCCCATCTATATTGTAAGGCATTCATATTATTCACAATACTCTTTAGTCCTAATGTCCAAAAATGGGGTGTGGGGAGTTGGGGAGAAGCTTTGCTAAGAGGTGGGTAGATTTCCTGACTAACTTAGAAGGGAATTTGCCTTCACCTGGTGCAGTCAGGCCCACCTGTGGCGCATCGGCTGTTCCGGGGTCAGAGGTGACTTTCCCTCCACGTGTGCAGGCTAAAGATAAGCAAAGGGCAGGGTCCAGCTTTTACCTTCACAGATGCTTTGTACGGTACTTTCCTCTCTAGGAAAAGATGCCACTGAGACAAATAGGAGATCTCTTGAGTTCCGTTTTGAGCGTGACCGTCTTCAGGTTTAATTAGCTGTTTGTAGTTTTCTGAGTGTCAAAGCAGCAAAAGAACAGCAGCATGCCTCTCGCCTCCAGGGTGCCACTTGCCAATTAAGGCACAACAGAGCCTCAATTGCTCCATTTAAAGGTGTTTTATCTCCTTTCCTCCGGCTTTTGGCCACCTCCTACCATCATGGGTAATTCTTTCACCCCAGATCCAGTTATTAACAGTGACTATTAATTTCTGAGGAAGATGGTACTGGCTTTGAAGCCTGGAATGCTGAGATTACAAACAGTTTTATCTCCCTTTCATGAAATTACCCCTGCATTACAACAGTGAGTCAGCTGTCCTCCCAATATCAGCTGATTAAAGATCAGCAAAGAAATCAGAATCAAGAGGGCTCCAGTTACAGTAATTAATCTAGCTTTCCCTACGTTTATGCTACTGTAAGCACTAGGGATCAAGAAATAAAGCCAACAAAATATTTAACTCTGCAATTGCAATTACAGATGTCAAGCAGGTACAGAGAGACATAGAACCTTATGTCTGATGCAAGGCTAAATCCCAAAGTCTTATTTGCTTATTTGATTTAAAGCAACATGTTAAAATCCTACCTATGAGTAACCAGTTCCCAAAAAGCTACTAGGCACAGCTTCAGAGAAATGCTTTCTCTGCTCAGCCCAGAACCAGGTCAAGCAGGAGAGGCCAGCGGCCTACAGAGCCAGACAGTGAGTTGGCAGGGGGCGTCCCTGGGTAAGGGCCCTGCTCTGAGAACACCCGGCTCCTCTGCCCAGGCAAGGGCTGGAGCGGGCAGCTACGCACAGCACACGTATTCTGAATACCTCCAGGCTGATGTCCAGCCTCTGAGTTCACTGGGTGGCTTTAACTGCATAGACATATCCTGAAAGGAGAAAAACCACTCCATCTTCTCTACACAGCTCAAGGTGTCTGCCTGAAAGAGCTCTGTCCAGAATATTCTTTAACACTCTATTAAAAGGGAAATTAATGTGCTTGAGTCCTATATTTTCCCTAAATAATTGTGTTGTCTGTGTGGCTCACAGAGCCCTTTTTTTGTCTAACTACATTTCTCTTTTTATGCTAACAATATTTTTAAATATATAAATGAGAACAAATGTTATGCTTTTCTATGCAGGCTGCACTATGAATGTCATTAATTCTGCTTTATAAAGTGATTTTTTTTTTTTTTTACCACACTTAGGCCTCATTTACAAATGCACACATTTCAAGAAGACAATATTCTCATTCACTTTCCAAGAAAACCCTAAAGCACTAGCTAGACTTTCACATTCATGTCTGGGGGCATAAATGCAGATGGATTATTTCTCTCCCTTTGTTTGGTAGCTCTTAAAGACTGCTAACAGCAAATGACAAATTCTACCAATTGACAATAAGTGGGCCCCATCCCAGAAAAGTGGGATTAGCAAGGGGGTCATAGGCTTTTAAACACGCCCTTAGGCATCCAGGAGGATGGGTGGGCTACCCTGGTGAGAGGCTCAACTCCTGGCCCATGAGTGATGCAGAGGCAGAATTAACTGGGCTGTCTGTGAGGCCAGATTTGGGCCTGGCTTTGGGGTGCAGTTGGTGGAAACCCAGGGGTTTCTTCTAAGGCAGTGTGCGGAGCCCCGTGTGGATGGCCCCTGGCCGCCTCGGTGCGGTGATGGAGTGCGGGCACAGTGCAGGCTGCTGGCTCGGTTTGCTCCCCTGGCCACTTTATCTCCACTGTCAGCACGCCTGTCAGGCCGGTGCTGACGGACTCAATTTCCCTTAGGTTGAGCCGAGCATTGTTTGAGCTCTGACGGCATTCTGTCAGACCTGCTGATGGACAATCCCACTGATTCCAGCTTCCTGAGCAGACGAGACAGCCTGCTGTTTTCTGCTTGTCTCTTATCACCCCTTGTCATTAAAAGAGAGGTCTGGCTTCAACTTCCATTTGTGCTGATGTGCAGCAGTAAAGGGGAAGAGAGAAGGGAAATGGTCATTATCACTATTAACGCCATCGCACTTATTACTGCTCTGAGACCCTTTCCCTCTTTGGGAAGGATTAAATCAAAGGAGAGGTTAGTGAACAATCTAAAAGTTTAAACTGCACCCGAGAAGAAAGAGACGGTTGCAAACTTCCCAGGGAATTTTCAGAGTTTGGTTTGTGTGTGTGTGCGGGTGTTTTGTTTTTTTCCATTCTTACTATCTCCCAAGTTCATATCTGGGGCAACTTGAAAGCTTTTGCCATTTTGATGAGTTTTGGGTTGTTTTTTTTTAAAGCAGTTCTGTCTTTCTAAAAAGAAGCATTACCCCTAGCGTAAAGCTTTCCTATTCACTCCACATTAATATAAAGTTAGATCAGAAACCAAAGTCATGGGCATTCCTTTATTCCCTTAGTGCCTGAGCTATTCCTCACTTTTGCTTTTCTAAGAAAAGTGCAAGGAAAAAAAAAGAATACTGCATGCCACTCACAGCTTCATATCTTAAATTCCTCAAGATGTTTAACTGGGGTCTTCATCAGTCTTGATTTTCCCTATTAACATGCCCTGTCTGTGCACCTCTTATTTATGGCACTTGAAAGTCCATTTCTTCCCATGCGTACATCAGAGATTTAACAACATCCTACCAAAAGCTCTCACACTCTTAAAATGGTTCTCCACCTAAGCAGATGAACTTGCAAACCTCACAGGCAGGCCTGTTGATAAAACATGGTATCCAATGCATAATTTGAGAAATAAATATTAAAATTATCCCAAAGCAATTTCAGTGAAAGAGGGAGAGAAAGAAATGAGACTGAATTTTGAAAACGTATCCTATGTGATGCAATTTAATAGCATTCTACACAAAGATTTTAGGGAAAAGGGGGAGTGTCAAAGGGATTTAACGTGTTAAAGAATGATCAAAATAAAGTAAGATTAGGGGAAGGAAAGAAAACTAACCTGTGTAACTTAAAGACGTGCTATCTTGATGGAGATGAAAAGGTGCCCAAGAGATCTGAGGAAAGGGAACTACAGTTAGGGTAGAGGATAATAGCACACTGTGGTCTCTCCTTTTCTGGATTTTATGTTAACTACTGTGGGTTCAGAAACTGGCTTAATGACTTTTCCAGGATTTGGTCTGGCCCTTTATCAGTTCACTATAACAAGAACATAAGCCAGGAAAGCCTTAAAAATTGCTGCAGCAAAATGTGCCCTCCTACCATCCTGCCATTTGCAACTCTGGCCATTGGTATTGAGACTTTATGGTCTATGCCTGGACTAGGTAGTCAACGGTCAGCTCCTAAAGGTTAAATGAATAAACAGTCACCAGGGAGCCCAAGAAAAGTGAATGGGCTTTGGGCTTGTGGACGTATACATTTTCTCTCTTTGCTCATGCTGTTTTGCTGCTGTAAAATGCTCAGTTAAGTCTAATTGAATTTGACAATAATAAATTGCATATTGAAACTGTATCATTCACCAAAGGAATAGCATTGAAGACAGGAAAGACACCAGGAGCCAGAGCTCAGGGAATGCTGTATTCATACACAAGTGTTCTACATCATCCTCAGAGCTCTATTGACTTTCTTTTTTTTAAAGAAAAGTACTAGACCACCCAGTGCATGGAGTCATTTTTGGAAACTGTACATCAAATCATTGCTTTAATTCAGCCCCCCCCCCCAATTGTCATAATATGTTTTTAAGCCTATAAAGAAAGAAGGAACTAAAGTGTCAAGAAAGAAGAAATGAGCAAAACAGATAACCACATTCTTCTCTCTTGTCCTTTTGAGCTGCTCACGCCCGTGTTGAGGGACTTGTGGAAGTTCAGAGTTTCCTAGAGGGTGTTAAACGTATATTACGAACGTATATTATGGCTTATTTCCTCCTTCTTCCCCATTGCCCTGCCAAGTCCTGTGTCTGAGAATAGCAGTTCTTGACTTCCTTATAAGAATACAGCTCCCTCCATCTGCTCTGCTTCTACCTCCTTGCTGTCATTCCACTCGTAATGCAGAGGCCGGGGCCACATCCACATCCACACCAGCCCTGTCCCCATATCACATTTAAATATGCCCTTTGCCTAAAGACTTGTAGACTAAACCATTTACTATATCTTTTATATAAATGACACAACTGGAAGAAGCACGAAATTCCTTCAGGAGCAGTTAAATAGAAAACAAGCTGGGATGTCTGTAATCTTTTCCTAAAAATTTATCGGGAAGACGCATGTTGACTGGTCTAGATATTAGTTCAGTAGCAGTTGGCTTAGAGAGCTGCTGTTTTATTCTGATGGAACCTCATCCCTTTCTTTCACAAGGTCTCTTGGTCTAATTAAATTTCAGGGAGACAGAGCATTGGCAGCAGGTTAAAGTAAGCTGCTAGACTGGAATGTAGGAGTTGGGCTCAAAACTAAATTGGGAAGTTTAACTGGGTGCGTCTCTGGTTTCAATGAAATACTTTCACAGTGTATGGTAGCAATGTCTGTTTCTAAGCTTTTCAGAACCATTTTTCTTTTTCCTTAATTGTAGTTCCCTGGTTGTTTTTATATTATGAGTTACTTGTAGAAAAATACAGGAAACATAATTACAATACAAAGCTCCTTCTCCCAAGCCTACTGAGATCATTTGAAGCCAAACAGGGTTTTAGGGTTTTGCTAGATCCAAGTTCAGAGCCACGAATTGCATCCTATGAAATGCTGGTTGATTTACAGCAAGTATAATGTGATTAAACAATAACCACACGTTTCTTCAAGCTGCATAATTGCTATAGAACTCAGGGAGGGAAGAGAGCCCTGTTACTTCCACATTTCACAGCTCCCTCTGAGAAAAAGAATGGATATCTTTGTGTGTGACTCGTGTAGTAAAGTAGAAGTGTTGTAAAAATATATACCAGTTTATTTAGAGAAAGGAGGGAGAAATAAATTACTTTTTCATTTATGTTTCCATCTCCATATAGCACTGGTTAGATTGCCAATTATTAATTTCTGTATGCTCCTTTTCCTGAAGAATCTGTATATGGAATTTCAAGGCCAAGAGAAATAACCTATTTTACTATCATCACTGCTCTGGAGAGGAAGTCAGGACTTCAGTATATTGTTAATGGAAAGCCTTTGGGAGTTGAATTCAAAAGTACAAACCAGACACCCCTTGGTACAAAAGGCTTAGCAATAAAGCGTATGGTACAAAGCAGGTACCGTCCCAGCCCACTCTTGACCTTTGCCATTATGAAGCTATAACAAATGTCCTATGCCTGCCAAGTTTCGGGGAAGTCTGAAGAAAATAAAGGGGGCGGGGGCTTTATGTTGCAGGTTCATTATCAGTTATTTTTGCTTGATGTAACTGGTTGTAAGTTGTTCTTTAATGGTATGTGCAGCTATATTGATTTGATGGCATCCAAACTGGTTTAAAGTTGGGCTGTTTTCATGCTGCCTGCAAGTTCTATGATGTAATTTCAGGACTCACATCTTATGCACTATTTGATGAATACATCTGTGTATGGAAAAGCTAAAGGCTTAGCTCACCCCCCCCCCAAAAAAAATGGTCTATCTCAAAGTCTTTTTCTTTTTTCTCCCTCCTTTCCTCTCCTCCCTCCCTTCCTTCCTTCTTGCAACTCATCTTGAAATTCTCATCTCAATTTTCATCTAGTCTTCAGAGAGCTATAGGAAAGAAATTGGTGGGTGAACACTGAGATGCAGGGTTGATTCCTTCCCTCCAGTTTTCTTATTTAGCTAATTTTCCTTCCAAAGCAGTCTCCTAAACGGGTAGGAGTGAATTGCACTTGTTTCTCTAAAACTCGGCGCCGCGCTGGTGTGTCTGCCTTCCCAGTACCGGCGCAGCGGTAAGGCGGACCATACCAGAGGGTCGTTGCCTGCCTTCTTTGTATTCAGATAAGGGCCTGTCAGAGGAGGTGAGAAACTCAAGTGTGAAGCAAACGCCAACCCCAGCCTCTGGTGCTAGAGCTTGAGGCTGCCGTGAAAGTTGACTTGAACCTCCTTCTGAGAGCTCAGGGGCCGCAGAAAAGAGAGGAGGCTGTGGAGAGGCTGTGAAGCGACTGCAGGGGACGCTTCAAAGCAGTGTTTCTCAAACTGCCCGCCGCCACACTCTCGTGGGTCCAGAAATAATTAAGCGGGTCGAGAACGGCATTTTCTCTGCAACGGAGCAGAATAGAATAGACATAGTTAGTGCCTTCGGCAGGGTAAGTAAGTGTTGCTTCGTGAGACTTTAGTTTCAGTTTTGTGCGGGTGTGGGCGTGCAGGATGGCGACGTGAAAAGGATTTCTTTCCTGTGGATTCAGAAAAGCTCGAGGCGGCCGCCGAGGAGCAGTCGCGGTGGGTTGCAGCTCCTGAGCTGCTCGGGTCCCCACCGCCGGCCTGGGAAGCTGCCGGGAAGCGCCGCCACCGCCTACGTTGGAAAGAGGGACGAGCCAGGATTCCCGTGTTAAGGATTGCCCCGAGCCGCCTCGCTGAGAGAGGAGCCCGCAGCGCAGCCACCGCCAACTCCGGGTCTCCGTTCACCGGCACCGTTGGGTGCCCAGTCCCCAAAGCCGCACCTCGGATTCCTCGTCCCTCAGCGTAGCTGTGACTTTAGTTAAAAATGCAGACGTGCCGGTGTCCGAGCTGCCGAGGTGTCCAGCGCTGCCCCGGGCAGCCCCGCAGCGAGAGGGAGCGCCCCGCGGGAGGGGTAGGGGGGAGGGTGATTTATTTACTTCTCTTCTTGCCCGAGAAGAGCAGTAATTCGAAACGGTTCTCACAGTAGCGTCCCTGACAACTTAAGTTAAAAAAAAAAAAAAAGTCATTAAAGCGTCAATGGGACGCGATGGGGGTGGGGGGAGGAATGGGTCTGGGAGCGGGCTGGGGTTGATGGCTTTTTACGGCTTTCCAATGGCCTGTGCAGTGTGTTGGGAAAGGCAGTGCTGCGTGATTTATGGCTCCCGAGCCGCAACCGAAACGGCACCGCGGGCACCCGCAGAAGGGAACCCGGAATCGGGCTCGCTTTGGCGGGGAAGGCTCGGCGCGGTCCGAGGCGCATGGATTCCGAGGGCTGGGGGCGCGGGGTCCGGGCGTTGACAGCGCCAGCACTGCGCGTCCGCCCCGACCCACGGCCTGTTCTGTGTCCCCCGCAGGACTTTCTGCAGGGAGACTGCGCCAAAGCTAAGCAGAAACTCAACTGGAAGCCCCGCGTCGCCTTCGATGTAAGTTCCTTTTTCCTGTGCAACGGCCCGGCGGGCGCTGCGGGGTGGTCGGGTGCCGAGCCCGGCGGGGTGGGGGTGGAGGGAGGCCGGGGGGGGGGGGG
>JAQZBX010010424.1:0-16016 GCA_029593785.1 Cabassous unicinctus | reverse complement strand
GGGTCTCTCCAGGACACCACGGCACTGCTTTCCTTTTGTCGAAGCCTCCTCTGAACGGTTTTGAGAAATCAAGATGTTTAATCACACGTTCATTTTACTTGAAATTATGTCGCTAGACAGCTGTAATTGTGAGGCCTTCAAATTGTTTTCCTCTTTTCTTATTAAAGACGTCCTTTCTATGAGCCAGCACGAACAGTGTCCATGTCGGCGTCTCCTCCAAATTATGCCAAGCGGCTATACGGGCCCCAAAACACACCCCGAATCCACGCCTGGAGGGGCGATGGCTCCCTTATTGAATGGCCCCTCTGAACGCTCCCCCAGCCCTGGTCTGCTTTTCTCTCTGCTGGAAAGCCGAGGAGGGGGCTCCAGCAGGCGAGTCCCTGGGGTTTCTCTCCTCTCCTGGTGACAGGGAGCCCCTCTTTGCAGCGGCTGTGGAAACCCAGCTCGTGCAGAAGTGAGGCGTTCCGGTCCCATCCCCTCTCTGCTGACTATAATTAGAATCCACCCCGAGCTCCGACCAGCGCACAGAGGGCTTGAGAAATGGGGGGGGGAGGGGCGAGGGGGTCGTCAAGGGACGTACATATTGTTGGAGCATTCCTTGCCAAAACCCCTGGGTTGGGGCCTTGGACCCCATACCTCTCCTTTGGGTTTTAGAATCTTTCACACAATGCATATTTCCAACCTCTTCTCAGCCCGAGATCATTTTTAAAATCTAATTTTGATTTATTCATTCAACAAATTTGTACAAAGTGCCTAGTATATGTCAGACACTCTGCTATGGTGCCTGAAGTGCAACCGTGCTCACTAGAAATTAGAATAAAGGGGTTTCAGGCCCGGCATCAGGTCACTGGGTCCGATTTCATTGAGTGTATCATTTAGGCAACCTGGGGATGGTCACATACCTGGTCTGAGCTGCGACCACGGGTCTGCACAGCTAAAGGAAAAGCTTGGCACACAGACGTGTGGACTTGCCCTACCCCTCCAAGCAACAAGGATTTGTGTACAGGTGTATACCTCTGTAGGAAATACAGTATTTTGCCCTAGAACAAATTGGGTAGGGATTCCTCTTCTCCGCCCTCCCTCCACTCCCTTTCAAGCAAAATAAAATAAAACTTTGTAGCAAGTGGAATTCCAGCCTTTACACATGTCGTGCGAATGCAGGCAAACCATTTCTGAACATCTTCGGGGCAGGTTTAAGATCTGCGGGAGCACCCAAGCTCCAACTGCTTTCCGCAAGAGAGAGGGCTCTTTGTGTGGCTGCGCCGGGAACCTCGGCGCGAGGGGCGGCTTCGGCCGCGACGGAGCGGAACTGGGGCGCTCTGCGCTGCGCCCACCCGGTTCTCAGAAGCCAGCCTGCCGCGCCCTCCTGCACTCCGGCGCAGGGTGCTGCTAATCGGAAACACATGGTCCCTTGAAGGCTCGGCCTCTGGCAGGGCGGGCTGGCAGGGAGCGCACTCACCCAAGCATGCTCACACACAGCCACACAGATTCACACACATGCAAACCCTCACACACTTACTGTACAAATACACTAACAAACAACTCACAAATACGTTGTCACACACACCCTGTCCCATGCATACTCTCATAAATAAACTCACACTGTATGTCGCTCCCTAAGCATAGCCCTTGACCCTGAGGAAGGCCACCTCCTCTCTGGCCACCGAACCCCCACCCATCCGATGCCCCAAAAGGCCCCATGAGAGCCAACCTTTCATGGCTTCCTAAGTTAAGCTCTTCCCCCAGGAGTGATACTAGGCAGGGGGTTAATGCACACAAGTGGACCTTTTATTTTAAAATTTTCTTCTGTGTGAGCTAGCATCAGTTTTTGAAAGAAACAACAAGTATTTCCAGTTGCAATCTTCTCTTCCTGCACCTTTAATCACCATGGCCCCAGGACCCATTTGGCAACCCGGCAACCCGGCCACTTAGAAGTGTGTGTGTGTTTAAAAGGAGAAGAAAACAGATTTGTTCCAGTATTTACATGTTTCCTTTCTGTGCTGTGAGAGAATTTCATTTGGATGTCCTTCAGCACTATTCTTATTAAAGAGTTTCTTCTAACTGAAATCTCAATTCAATTGTTCCTCCTCCCCTTTTTTCCTGCTCTGCAAGCTTCTTTAAAAAGTTATTATTCACGTTAGGTGTGTTAAAGTATCTTACGCCTTCATTTCTTAAACCAAAACTAAGAAAGCTAAGCTTCCCGTAAACTCAAATATAATGGCAAAGCAGTGGAACCCAAGCTGGTGCCCCACTTGAGGGACGAGGGGCTCAGACATATGCCCACCTGGTGGTCTCACCTTCCTTTTGCTCTGCCACCATGGGCTCTGTCGGTTGCCCTTTGTCTTTAAAGGATTAGAGCAAGCTTTGTCTTTAAAGGATTAGAGCAAGCTAGGCCAAGCATAATAAACCTGTCTCACCTCTGCAACCGTTTAGGGACATGGCACAGCAGCACCGGCCGGCAGCGACCTGGTAGTGCTCTGGAAGAGTCTGCTGAACTCAAGATGGCTTCTTAGGAAGCTTGGATTTCTGCAATTGGGCCTCAGGTGAGGGACTAGTCTGGCCCTTGTATGCCCCACAGAAATTGGGACAGGTCCTTTCCCTTCTCTTTTTTGAATCGTCTTTACCAGGTCTCACCACCAAGATGTGTGCTGGCCCATGAGCCTTTTGCAACACTTCACATTTTCATTTTAAAATAACCTTGAATGCATTGTTGATAACTCTCTAAGCCCCAGGAAACAGCCTCAAAGCTCCTCCGAAGGCACCTTCTTTGTATTTGGAATTCCCACTGGGCAGTCTGGTTCTAGGGTGTATCCCCAGTGATCCCGGGTCCACATGTCATCTTCATGTTTTTCCACACCCCTCCCTGCCTCTAGGCCATTGGCGATGGCCTACAGGAGGGGGTGTGAAGGAAAGGGGATGACCGAGGGGGTGGGGGCGGACTCCCACCTGGTTTTGCAAAAAGAGTGTGTGTCTTTCAAGCTTCTAAGCATCCCAACATATTGGTGGCACCTCTCCAGAAAGTTTGTGTTTTAATCACTATAGGTGTTGAGAATTTTAACAAATAGCAGCAACAACTGGAGCTCAAAAGCGGCACTGAGGGCTTGACATGGTTCCCAGCCCACTCTCCCCAGGATTTCCCACTGTACAAATTGTCCTTTGCAAACACACGGGATCTGGCTGGATTTCCCGGGATCGGAGTGGGTGCCACTGCCCCGCGCTGACCAGGCTAGCGGCCTCCTGGCCCCGCACACCCCAGGCGCATCGAGCAGGTTGTAGCTTTGTCATCTGCAAACGTACTTCAGGCCGTTTTGCTGTTCCCGGCCTGTGGAGGGACACCCAGAGGGTGGGCATGCCTCGAGGCCACCCTGGCCCCCTCCAGGCCCAGAACTGCGGGGTTCTCACCAAGCTTCAGCCCCCTTGCGGCTGTTCAGAGCATGCTCTGTCCCCAAAGTCGTCTCCAAGCCATCCCACCAACAACATCCACTCCCCAGGGCCCCTGGTGAATCCCAAGGCCCCCTTCTACCCTCGGCCCAGCTTCCTCCGGCCACAGCATATCTGGTGGGAGGCAGACGACCTCACCCTGACCCCAGACCCACTGGCAGCTCCCCAGCCCCCACCCCTCTTCTAGGGTCAGGGGGCACACACAGCCAAAGCACTGTTCCCAGTTGCCCCATTTTATCTCTGAATTCAGGACCAAGGCGCCTGCGCACGTCTGTACGACCTGCACAGCCCTGTGCACTGGGACCACCTTGCTGAGTGAAGGCCCAGTGGGGAATGCAGAGGCCTAGGCCGGGCAGCCACAAAGCTCACAGGCTCTGTGATGCTGGGCAAGGCTCTGTGCACCTCGGGGCTGCCAAGCTCCAGCTCCAAAGGGAGGCCGGGCCCCTGGAACAGAGGGCCGCAGAGGGCCTGGGCAGGCGACCTCTTCTTGGGCCTGGGCAGCAGACAGGGGCACCTGTCCATGGGGCCGCAGCCTCAGTTCCTAGTCTGGGAACCCTAGGACCCCGATTTTCACCTGCACAAAGGTGGGGAAAGTTGCCAGGTATTGATAGCTGTGGAGGTGATAAAGTGTTGATTCATAAAAACAAAACCCTCAACCTCTGTGGCCCTGGCCTGGTTCATGCCCCAGTGCGCCCCTGGTGAGCAGATCCAGGTCCTTGGAAGCCCACGGCTGATATCCCAGCCCCCGACTCCAGCCTTGCCTAGGACAGACACTAGGCCCAGTCGGGACTGGGAGGAAGCCGCCAGCAAAGGCCTGGGCTGCAGCGGCAGCCGCGGGCAACAGAATGTATATTTGGAAAGGGTCAGGACCCCGGCTGGAGTCAGGCTTTTTATGGCGAGGAAGCCGACAGGGAAGGGCTCTCCGGCGGGGCTTTCCGGGGGACCGTGCGGCTAAGCCAGGGAAAGGGAAGACCCCATCCCTGGGCACAGGCGGTGGCCCCCGGCCCGCCAAGGCCACCTTATTCCTCGGGCGCCAACACCATGTCCTGTAAGCGCTGCCCCGCACCTCCCTGCTTTTCTGTGGGGCTGGAGGTGCCCTGGGCCACCCGCACGGCCTTGGGGGCGGGGGACCTCTCCGGATGCCTCGGAGTCCTGGGAGGTGGCAGCCTCCCCTCCCCTCGCCCCCAGGCCAGCACCGCACTCTCCTCTAGCCCTGTCCTGTGTAGCCACTGTCCCGCGTGTGTCTTTCCTGGGTAAAAACTCTTAAATAATCATTGGGGCCTCCCGGGAGGCCCCGGCCGGGGCCCGCAGCTGCGCGGTGTGCTCGGGCTCCGCGGAAAGCTCCGGAAGGCTCCGCGGCCAAGCCGGTCCCCCTGCCGGCTGGGGGGCACTGCGGCCTCGGACCTGCCCTGGGCCCCCCACGCAGGGCAGCCGCGGCTGGGCTTGCGGCCTCCGACCTCCAAAAGCCCGCAGCCTCCAAGGGCCGTCCCGCGCCGTCGGGGCCGCCGAGCATGCCAGAGTTTTCGTTTGTCCTCCACGGACTGATTTTAAAGACTCCAATTGTCCCCAAATGTGTGCTCGCCATCGCCATCGCGGCCGCTTTGCCCGCGCGGCACAGCCTCAGGTCCAGTAAGCAGCTTTGATACTGAAGGAAAGCAGCGGCCTTAAGAGTTAATGGCGCTAAATGGGTTGGTTTTCCTGCTTTTTCCCTGGGGTAGGTGATGGGGAGGAGGGGGTGGTGTGCGTGTCTCTCTCTCTCTCTCACTCTCTTTCTCAATCGTCCCCAGAGCTCTCCAGCAAGTCCCTTCCTTCCCCAACCCGCCTCCTCCCCCGCCCCGCGGGCCTTCTCCGCGTCCCCTAGGCACTGCCGGGGGTCCCAGCACCCAGGTCAGGCGACGAGAAGCCCAGCCAACCACTACGCCTCCGCCCCCTGCTCAGTCCCTGGGCTCACGCATTGCTCTTCCATGCCCACCCAAGTTGCGGCAAACAAGCTGTGTTGATTTAGGGGGCGAACAGAGCAGCCCACCCAATCCCCTTCCCGGGAGCGACCTACAGAGGCAGCTGGGGAGTGAGGGGACAGTCTAGTCCCAACTGAGGGGTGGAAACCTGGACGCGGTGAAGGTGTGCGGACTGGTAGAAGTGAACGGCTCAAGGCAGACCGAGAAAGAAGATGCTCTGAGAGAAGAAAGGGAGGCACCTTTGGGAAGCACCAGGAGCCTGAGGAAACACCCCCTGAGGCTGCGGGGTCCTTGTCTAGACCCCAGGCAGTGAGATTCTGAACAAAAAGCCACGGGAGACCCTCTCCCAGGACCACGCAGATCCTGAGGCTCCTCTGGGCTTGTTCCCGGGTGGGAGCTCTGCCCCTATGGAGGACACACCCTGGTCTATAATGCAAGGAAATTTCAGATCCTTTCGCTCAATATGCTGCATATTTAAAAGCAGTGAGGGAAAAAAAATCAAGTGAACAACAACAAAAAATAATATAAAACAGAGGGTTTCTTTGGAACGAGGGTGAGATGAAAAAGGAGCAAACAAAGGTCCTAAGTAGAGGCTTGTGCTCTTTGCGCCTTATTTTGGTTTCCAATAAGGTGGACATGGTACATTTTGCTCAATTTTCCACTCCTAATCACGTTGAGAACGTTGGTGGAGAAGCAGCTTTCATGCTCCAGAACTAGTTTTAGAGATGGAATTCATTTAATTAAGCATTGCTCCTTTCCTAAGTGGAACTGCCCTAACCTGCTGCCTGCCCAGCTCCACTCCTACTCCTGTGCGGCCCTGTCTGTCCGAGGCCTGGACATAAACTTCGGATCATGGCTGCATCCTGCCACCACCACCCCCACTCCCCCGCAGAAGGCTCAGTGCAGAGAGGGGTGCGGGTCACCACAGAGGCACAAGTCAGCTGGGAGTGGAAACATCCGAAGAAATATGGGGGCCCTAAGACTTTCTGAGAGCAAAGAAAGTGCCAGAGACCCAGAGACAAAGAGACAGAGATAGAGACACAAAGGCAAGAGGAGTTTAATGATTACGTTGGATTCACACTCAAAGCGGGTGGCCATGGATTAAAAAGAGGGCAACAGGTCCCCAAAACTGGAGCTATGAAGATAAAATCCAAATAGCAAAGGAAGACTTTCTGTTTCCAGAGGTGTAGTGAAAACTGCTATTAACAAAAGCTCTTTGCAGGGAGCCTCTTGCTCACATTGTAAATTGAAATAGGGCTCCCAGAAAAGTGGGATTTCTAAAGCTTATATTTGGGCTCATGGAAAATCTCCAGTGGGTTTCTCTTCCTGTGGAGGTAGCCATTGTTTCAATAAATAAGACTTCGCTCCATGCGAGCCATCTAGCCACGGCTCCCTCCTTATTCCTCTGCTCCCCGCCCCCTCCACACACACACTGAGGGGTGAGGACATCTGACATCCTCTCTTGACCCTTTCCCCCTCAGTCTCCCTGCCCGGCTGGAGAAGGACTGTGGCGGAATCGTATTCTGTCCTGCCCAGCCAGCCTTATTATGCCCATCAATCTTGCCCCTAACGCGACATTTGTTTATGGCCGGGTGGGAAGGGCTAATAGCTTCGTGAACCAGCCCGAGCTGAGTCAAGAGGAGGTGAGAGAGAAGCCCCAGCGCCCCAGGGCAAGACTGCGTGTGATGCGGGAACTGGGCGGGGGGCTGGGAAGCAAATAGAGACCTCACCCTGCACCCCGGCCCCTCCCACGAGGTCTGAGACATCGAGTGTGGGGGACCTGAGCCCGGCGCCTCGAACACTCCAGAACACTGCAGTGTGTGCCCGCGCCGGATGGCCTCTCCCAGCCTCCTGTTCCTCCTGGGCAGTCCATCAGCAGGCCACACCATCCAAGGGTTCAGGGCCTCCCTTTGGTCTTGCACCATTAAGAACAAAACTAATAGCCCTCCACCTTCGAAATCTGGACACCCCAACCCGCAAGTGTACTGGGCGGGAGAGGAAAGGTCCTATGTCCTTTCCCCACCTATCAAAGGCAGGGGGAGCTGGTTAGGGTGACTTGTTAACAGATCCACAGGAAAAACACAGGCCACCAGCACAATTGAGCCTTATTCCTTCCGCAAACATCGATTATTCATGACAAAACTTGCGGGAATGATAGATTGTAAACTTCATGCTTGTTTGCATGCAGTCTGGTGAAAAAGGCCTGCTAACTGCGGAACCCTGGGCAGAAGGTACAAGTTCCCACCACATGCACACTCTGCCAAATGCCAGTTGCTACACGGCACGCAACAGGACGACGCAACTTGCTCACGGTATAAACTGCTAAGAGAAGGACAACATGCTTATTGAACTAAAGTTTGCTACGGAGGCCAATTTCACAATGTACTGTCTACTAGTTCAAACAGCAAGGAATTTTCCTTTGTCCCTTATCTTACTTGGAGGGAGTCCCCGCTTTTACAGAAAAACCATTCTTATTGCTAGAAAAGTACAGAACCCCAAGGAATACGCAGCAGCTCTCCTAGGTTAAATAAAGTTGGCAGGAGTTGACCTTTCTTGAATTGGATGTGAGAATTCAAAAGCAAATGTATTGATAGTAGACAACTTTTTTTATATATAAGGTTTTACAAATCTGACTAAGGTGCAGAACTTCTGACCTTTCACTCAAATACAGCTTCTGGCAGCGCATAGAAATAGCTACTTGCTCTACAATATGCATAATACAAATACCTTCCTAGACGCAGATCTTCCAACGCCTAACTGCACACGCTGAAATTGAAGAGGACCATAAACTTGCTAAGAAGCTTACCTCCACTGAATCCTCTTGAGCGCTCGGCACGGTGGCTCCGGGAGGGCCGCAGAGGCAGGAGCCGGCCACTGACCCGGGGTCCTCCTCCAGCTGCAGGAAGGAAGACCAAGGGGCGCTGCAAACCCCTCCCCGTGCTGTTGCGGCTCTGAGGGTCCGGGTTCTCTCCCTTGCCCTGCTCCTCCCAGCAGCCTTGCTTCAGCGCAGGCCGTGTCACTCCTCCCGGGAGGCGACAGACCGGGCCGGCCCTCGCTCCGGCGGCTCTTTCCGCGCTGCGCCAGCGCCCGACCCTGCGGAGGACGCCGCCGGGTGCCCAACGGCGTGGTCCACGCCGGGGACTGTCTCCCCTGGGCCCGGGAGGGCTGAGCTCCGACGACTTCATGGCCATCAAGCTCAGGCCCGAGCAGATTCGTGGGCACGGGGACTTGGCACCCCGAGCCCCGCCGCCGTCTGCAGCCCTTTCTCCTTTTGCTAGGCCAGACCGTTGCCCCTCACCGCCCCCTCTGCCTTGATTTGTGACCTCTGTAAACTGATCTTCCAAACCCAGAAGAGACACAGCCTGGGCCGCCGGGCCCATGGCCTGGCCGGTGGTGCGCAGCCGGGGTCCCTAGGGCCGCGTGACCGCCCGCGCCGCGGCCTGGCCCTGTGGGACCCGAGCCCCGGCCTGGAGACGCGGGGCACGGGCCTGGGCACCGAGGGCGCGGGCTTGGCGCTGGGGGGCTCGCCAGCGGAAGCGCATCGCTCGCAGGGCCTGGCGAGGCGGGCTAGGTGCTGGATGTCACCCGTGAGGAGTGGAACGCCGCTGACCTTTCCACCCGGCCCTGCTTCTCAAGGCACGTGCGTCTCCAAACAAAGGCGGCGAGCGAGGAGTAAATAGTTAATAGCAACAGTCTGGGCAAGATTGGCAGGGGCGCGGGGACGCGCAGGGAGAGTGGCGGGGACGAGCCGGGGGAGCCGTGGGGACGCGCAGGGGGAGGCGCGGCCTTCACAGTTCCCCGGCCCGCGCCCCGCAGCCTACCGGAACGCGTAGGTCCCCCACCAGGTCCCGGAGGCGCTGCGCTCGGCTGCCCTCCTCCCTCCGCAACCCCCTTCTTCCTACCTGTTCTCAGCGCTCTCTTCCCGGCATCCGCGACCCAACCTGTGATTAAACCTTCAATCCGAACAGAGGTCTTCTTTGACCCTCCAGTTATTTTCTCCCCAAACAAACTTATTTTCGGGAGCCGGCGGGAGACAACAGCGGGAATCCGGGGAGGACAAGGGTGGGGGGTAGGCGTGGGGGAGAAGAAAGAGCTCGCAAACACAAACAGAAGCCGGGCACCGGGGCCGCGGCGTGTAATTAAAGCTAATTAAGCCGCCCGCGTTGCCGTCGGCGGAGCGGCGCCCGGAGGCCAGGTCGGGCAGGGCGCGAGTGCCGAAAGGGCCGCGGGGAAACGCGCAGGCCGCAAAGCCACAGGTGGGCCCGGGGCTCCTCTCTCCACCACCGGTTCCAGAAAGCTGAGCCAGAGAAGTCCGGAACCGTACCGTCGCCGGTGGCCCAAGCTGGCCAGGCCTCCGGGCCGGCCACCTCGGCCGAGGGACCAGGGGCGCTTGTCACCTGCTGCCGCTGCCTTTCCGGGCCTAGAAATTCGGCTCCCCAAAGAGGACCAAGGCACACACTCCAAGGGATTTGGCGATGGGCTCTTCCCCTTTGCCCCCACAGAGGCGGCCGCAGGGCGCAGTTTCCACGCAGCAGAGACGCGGGCCCGCCGGCCTGACCCGGGGAGACCCCCGCCCCGCTGCGATCTTGCTGGCTATTTGGTTATGAGTCTGGGGGGAGGAGACGGAGCGAATCAGAAGCCACGTAAAGCCGTTTTGACTGAAATTAGAGTGTATTTATTTGCAGCAATCCTTTAACAATGATCAAATTTTGACAACAAGCAACAGCAATTACTGCTAAGTGTTGCCTCTAGATAGGAGCGGCAGATAGCAGGAAACTGTATTATCTCGAAAACAAGCTGAAAGGCCCTGAACGTCTGTAATCAAATCGCCATCTACCCAAAGTCTGATTGACAGGGCAGATCACCCTAAGATAATGAATTTATTACATTTCCTGGGCTATTTACAAAGGGGGAGAGCCAATCCAGATTGCCCCCTTGGTTTAACTGTAAATTAACAAGAAACACTGGTTTGAAAAGAAACCACATGACTCAGATGTGCTGCTCTTCTCTTTCCTTCTTGTTACCGTTTTAAATCTTTTTCAAAAAATTATTGTTCTACAAACATATCTTCTAAAATAGTTTTCCAAAGATCCCTTTCCAACTCGCAGTATATTTTTAAAAATCCTTCTCCGTATGGCTCCTGAGTGTGGATGAGTTATATACATGCCTTTAAAAACTGATTTATTCTTCCGCTTCGAAAGGACTGAAATTAATAAGAAAAAAAAAATCTTATCCAGCATTTGGCTCACAGGGATGTATGTATAATACACAACCCAATTTTATATGTGATACACAAGTCAAATTGTCATCTGTGTATACCGGAAGAAACATTTGCATCTCTCTGTACACACAGGTATCACTGTGATAGAACTGCTGCTGATTCATGGGCTTCAGATTTTCAAATCATGTTGTCATTACTGAGAAAATGTATTTGTTCATATGCCAAATTACATCTGCTTAGGAAAACATCTTTCTGCTAGCCACAAAGCAAGCTGACTATATAGTACATTTCATTTTGCAGAAGATGCTGCAGAAAAAAAAAACTAAATAAAAACACTTTTATGTGAAATTGGACAAGGAATGGTCAGAGGGTTTCATTTTCCAGAGATTTAGGCAGAGAGTAGGCAACTCGTAGTGTTTTATCTCTGAAATCTTTTTTTCTTATAATAATTAAGGCTGTATCAAAATATTCAGGCATATAGGTCTCATTCAAACTGAATGGTAATTTATTAATAAACAATGAATACGTTCAACAAAGGAAGAAAAGATGATAGAGTAAGATTACTACAGTTTCCCTTTTTATAATGAAAAAAGCACAATTTAAAGTTTCAGGCAATTTAACGTCAGGTTTTGGAAACACTTTCTGGCGTTTGGTCCAGGACATCCAACTACAAATTAAAAAATAAATTACTATGTTGCAATTTACATTTTAAAACAAGTCCATGAATAAAAAGAAAAGCGATTTTCATATACGGGGACTTTCCCCCTCCTTTAAACATAGGATAAAATAATATTTTACAGATGAGAGGGAAGGAAGGAGAAGGTCTGGGGAACGGGAGAGCAGAAGAGGGCAGGCAAGCGTGATGTCTGAAAAGCAAGAAGAAACTTACGTGTTATCTGGAGTAACACTGTCCTTTAATAAACCATGGTTTGGCTGTCTCTGTACAAAATAGTTTACGGTTTTGTTTATTTAGATAAGGCAAAGTGAAGGTGGCTCTGAATTAATCTTTTAAGAAAATAGAGTTTTCTTTGTGCTGGTGAGCTGAATTTTTGGAGAGATTCGGTTCGCTGGAGCGGAGAATGTTTTTCGAGTTTTTTCAATCGGATGTTTTTGGTTTCGATTTTGCACCAGTGGGTTCTTGGGGGGCTGGCTGTTCATGTTTGGGGGTTCGATTCGGTTCGGTTTGAGGCGTGCTGGTGTGTGGGGGGGTGTCAAAACTTGCTGCAGTCGTAGACAAAAGCCCCGGACGTGCGGTACAGAGACTGGCTGGAAGGGAAGGCCATCTGACAGCTACTATTCCCGTTCACCGGCGAGTTGTTCAAGCCTATCCTCTGCGACTCGAACATCTCCCGCACCGAGTGGAAGTTCTGCTGCTGCCCGGGGTAGCCCGCGGCCGCCGCGGCCGCCGCCGCGCTCGCCAAATGGCCCAGGTCTCCCGCCGCCTGGTTCAGGTACCACGAGGTGAGGCGGCCTTGGTGGGCCGCAGGGTGGTGGCCGGCCTCCTGGCCGCCCCCGCCGTGACTCAGGGACGAGGAGCTGCTGCTGGTGACCGGGGGCAGAGAGTAGTCGGGCAGGGGGTCGTCCACCGCCGAGCCGCCGGCGGCCCCGGGCGCGCCCTGCAAGTGGCCGCCGCGCTCGCCGGCCGCGTACAGGCTCATGGCCTGCATGTTGCAGTGGTAGGTCCCGGCGCCCCCCGCGCCTCCGCCGCCCGTGCCCCCGCCGCCCGCACCCCCGCCGCCGCCACCCGCGCCCCCTCCCGAGCTGCCCGCGCTCGAGCCCTGGCTGCAGGGGGAGCTGTAGAGGGAGCTGGGGCCCGGCGAGTAGGCGCCGAGCGCCAGCGGGGGCGCGAGGCCGGGGCGCGCGGACGCGGCGGCAGCGGCCAGAAGGCTGGAGCCCAGCTCGGCGGCCGGGCCCTGCGGCGACCCCCGCAGCGACGTCATGATGTTGTCCACGCTGAAGCCCTGGCCGTGGTGCGGCGGCGGCGGCGGCGGCGGCGGCGGGGGCTGCGCGGGCGGCGCGGGCGGCGGGTGCTCGGCGCCGTCCAGGCTGAGCGGGCGCGCCGACGGCAGGCCGCCGCGGGGGCTGCTCCCGCTCGACAGGCTGCTGCTGCTGCTGTCGGGGCTCTCGATCTTGGGCACAGCGGCGGCGGCGGCGGCGGCCGGGGACAGGGGCTGGGGCGGCGACGAGCACGTACCGTTCTCGGTCTTGATGTCCTGCACGCGCACGGGCGGCGGCTGCGGGCCAGGCGCGCCGGCCTCGGCCTGCTCGGGGGGCGCAGGGGGCGCCGGGCGGCCGGGCGCGGGCGGCGGCGGCGGCTCCTTGAGGTGCAGCCGGTCCTTCTCCTCCTTGTCCTTCACCGCGTCCTTCTTCTTGAAGCGCCGCCGCCGCCGCAGGAAGCTGCCGTTCTCGAACATGTTGTAGGAGTCCGGGTCCAGCGTCCAGTAGCTGCCCTTGCCGGGCTTCTTGTCGTCGCGGGGCACCTTGACGAAGCACTCGTTGAGCGAGAGGTTGTGGCGGATGCTGTTCTGCCAGCCCTGCTTGTTGTCCCGGTAGAAGGGGAAGCGGTCCATGATGAACTGGTAGATGCCGTTCAGGGTGATCTTCTTGTCCGGCGCGTTCTGGATGGCCATGGTGATGAGCGCGATGTAGCTGTAGGGCGGCTTCACCATGTCTTTGGGCTGCGGCTGCGGCGTGTAGGGCCCGTAGGCGCGCGCCATGCCGCCCGGGTACTGCTCGGCGTGCGCCGGGTGCGAGTACATGCTCATGGGCGCCGGCATGGCCGCGTAGCCGCCCCCGGCCGCCGCCGCCGCCGCGCGGTAGTAGCTCTGCTCGCCGCCGAGGTAGGGCACCACTCCCAGGGAGTTGGGGCTGGACACGGAGTAGCGCGCCTGCATGGCCGCCGCCGCCGCCGCCCCGCTCGGGCCCCGGGCCGCCCGGCCGGCCTCCCCGCTCGCTCCGGGCCGCCGAGGAGGGCGCTGCGAGAGGCGGGAGCCGGGCGAGGACGCAGCGACGGCCGGAGGAACTCGCGCGGGAACTCCCGGGCGCGCGGGCGGGGAGGACACGCCAGAGAAAGTCAGAGCGAGGAGGCGCCCCTGCTCGCCGGCCGCCCTGCGCCTTCCCGGGGACGCGGCGACCCCGCGGCCTGCGGCCGAGGCGAGCGAGCCGGGCGCCGGGGGAGGGGCGCCGGCGCCGTCCCGGGCCCGCGTCCGCTTTTCGCAGGCTCGCGCGCCGGGCCGCTTAAGGAAGCATGGGGAAAACTTCGGAACTTTTGAGCATCCGTCACTCCGGCCAGCACTTTTTTACGCAGTTACATTTTTTTTTTTTCCGGGCCGCCGAGCCCCGCCCCGCCGCGGCGGCCGCAGCCAATGGGAGCCGAGAGCCGCCTCTGAATGGGCCCGGGAGCCAGGCTCCGCGCGGGCCCCGGCCGCACGCACTGCCCGGCCGACCGCACGCGCGCCCCCCGCGCCCCCGGCGCTCCCCCTGCCCGCGCCCCCTTACCCGCGCCTCCGGGCCCGCGCTCCCCGTGGCCGCCCCGCGTCCCCCTCGCCCGTTGGCGCCCGGCGCCCTGTGGCTCCCCACGCAGCCCTTGCCCTCCGCCGGCCAGGGCGCCACTTCGCGCCCCAGCCGTCCTCACAGACGCGCATTGTTCCCTCGGACTTCCTGGGCCCCACGCAGACGCTTCCTCAGTCCCCAAGCTCCCCCGCGGCCACCTCCCGAGCCCCGCCTCCCGCTCGGCCCCTCCACATTCCTACGCGGACCGGCCGCCTCCTGCGCCGCGTGGCCGGGCAACTCCCCGCCGCTCCGCCCAGCTCCCTCACCTCCCCTCGCCCCCACCCCGGCTCTCGCCTCCCCAGCGCCAATCCCACACCCTTCACGGGCCGCTCCTGTCTCCCCCACTGGTGGGCCGTCCTGTCCGATCGCGGTGACAAGGGACAAGAACGGCCGGGTTCTGTCCCCGGTGAAGAAGGAATTGTCACCACCGCCTCGCCCCCCCCTCCATGACCCTTCCCAGGCGTAATAGCGTGGTGCTTGGGGTGGGGGGGGGAGGTAAGGCGGGGATGCCTAGCGGGACCCTCGCGCAGGTGGCCCTCCCGGGAGGCTTCGTGGTCCCCGCAGCGGGCGCCCGGCTCCACGGGCCCCCTGGGCCCCGCGGCAGTGGCCCGACGGCTTCCCGGCTCTCTTCTGCCTCGCAGCGCACCGCCCCCTCTTGTCCCGCCCGGCCCGTTTCGGCTCAGAGGAGGGGTCAGGCTGCGGGCTCAGTGACATTAGGAGGTGTGATGACAAGAAGCAAATAAATACGTCCAAGAGCTTAACGCTTGCCCGGGCCCATCACCATCTGCACGCGCCCGGGGCCGCCGGCTCGCGGAGATAACGGGTGCGTTTAGGGGATGTTCAGAGCCACACCTGCAGGCGGCCCGGGGCTTAGGGGGAGAAACAGAGGGAGGCCGCTGCCCGGTTCCTACACCTGATCTTCGCGGCTTCTGGGTGACTGGAATTGCCTCTTGATGGAAGAGGAAGAGAAATGAGGGGGAAAGGGACGAAGGAGCAGGAAAGAGACGGGGCCTCCCTCTGCCTCCAGGCGCGAGTCTGCATTTCGGCAACTCCAGGAAAGAATCTCTGGGAGAGGGAACACTAGGTCCTTTGCTAGCAGACCTGGGGAAGTGGCGAGTTTGGGAAAGTGTGAAGCAGAAGTGTGCGTGACGCATTTCACACCTCCGCTCCCCCAATTTTTGACAATCTTTAACTCCCAGGACGTGTTGGGAGCCCCTTTTGGCTTCCCGACTCGAATCCCGGCTCCCTCATCCCTGCACTAAAATTTGAATTGCAGCTTCGCTTGTTCGCCGTGGAGGGCACAACCCCGTGTCACTCGAATATTAAAAGAAGAAAGAAAGAAAGAAAAGCCCAGCATGTTTCAGAACGGACGTTTACATAGAGGGAAGAGGAGGACCCCTAGAATTAGCCTTGGAGGCAATGGGGGGAATGCGCGGAGGTTCCGAACACTGGGGCGGCGCTTCTGACCCTGCAGCAACGCTTGGGTCACTTACGACTCCCTTTCCAGAATGTTCGCAAGGCCAAGTCACTGATGGTTTGGGAGAAACGCGAGATGTGACAGAAGGAGGCTCAGTACTTGGCGGCTCCTGAAGACATTTGGGGTGGGGGGAGCCCCAGGACTTGAAAAAGGAATTCGTGGTGAAGCCCCAGCCCTTCATCCTGGCTGCTGGTGGTTCCTCGGCTCCCGGGGCTGGGGCAGCAGGCTACCCGGGCTTCAGTCCCGAGGACCACTAAGTAAAGGGACTCCCTAGACACACTGAGTGCATTCGGGCTGTAAACTGCTCGCCCGGCGCGGAGAGGAGCGCAGCGGTAGCCCAGCGTTTGTTTACCCAATGCGGGAAACG